>JANFAE010000438.1:0-86922 GCA_024613145.1 Pisolithus marmoratus
CTCCGTGAATTACAACCTCAGATGTCCGACTCATCGCTCCTGACACCATGGGAAAAGACTAGCGCATGTCATTAAGCATAGCATCATCGTGTTCCGCAAGAATAGGTTTCCCGTCAGAGGCACCCTCTGGCCTCCGCACTTCCGGGTTCAAAAATGCCGGGTATTTCACCTCTCCAGCTATGCCCGCCCAGTCAAAGTCAATGATTCTGAATTGCGTGTTGTCCGACTTGGAGACCATGATGTTTGCATCTCGGATATCGCCGTGGACAAAACCTTCTTTGTGAAATTCCGCAAGTTTCGCGCGGATAAGACTCTTGGTGGGAACAGGGACCCGCTGGTTTTCTAAGGTTTCGTAGTCGTTGCTGAGATCCTCCATCACTATCATGAACCAGCCACCGGGGATCTTCTCGAAACCTCGTAACGCGGGAGCGCATCCTACAGATGCGCAATGTTTGTGAGCGTCAGGTGAATACCGCCGGGCGAACTTGATGCAGATTCGATCCACGACGGCTGATCCCTCAGCAGACTCAGTGCCGAAGAATACGAGCTTGTTCTTCAGTTGCTGCTGATATGAGAATCGCCGATTGGTACCATCCGCGATAAAAGTATACATTGTAGGATACGGAAACAGCTGGGGGGACGGCGTGTTTTGTAATGGCTGTGTGGGCCGCAAGTCTTCATAATATCGCTTCAGCGTTTGAGTAGCTTTGCGGAACGCAGCCATGTGACGTGCTAAGACAAGTAGATTATCAGTGTCCGTTGAATGGATATTAAATGCAATGGGCATCGACAGCAGTTGTATCGTTGGACGCAGATTCCACGCGGCACCGGCAAAGATGACGTAGGGCCCTGCAAAAAGAGGGTCAATACGACGACGAATGGTCGACGCACGAAAACAGACCGAAAAAGGAGAGGAGGAAACATGGCAAGGGAGAACTTGGCACTGTGACCGCTTCCTTTCTCGTCGACTCCAGGTAGTATCCTATAGACTGAAAGTATGGCTCTCCCGAGGTATTCCCAGCTTCGTTTTTAAACTCTGCGATAACATAACGATAATCTTTGACAGCCATGTCCCCATCGGTTTCATATCCAGTGCGTTTGATTATGGTGATGGAAAAATGAATATCGAAGGTCGTCAAGACTCTTCCAACGTTATCGATCCGCTCGGATTCGTTCTTGTATAAATCTGACATAGCATCTGCAAGTTCTACAACCAACTTGTTGTCTTCTGCAGAGACTTCGATCTCCTTGGTGTCGTCGATAAACTGACCAAAGACGGGATGTAACAAAACCGTAGGAACGCGGTCCTCGTATTTGCGAGGGCGACCGCAAGGTATAGCTTTGCAATCATTTTTTTGTCGATCAAAAAATGACGATGGGATAGCGGTGGTGGAAGGCTTCTCCGTCGAGCTTGCCCTAAGGTATGTTTCGCGCGCCTCCCGAACCATGTCTCCGTCCGCGGTAAAAGGTCTGGACGATGGTGGGACTTTTGCACCCTCTGCAATTCTGTAATCAGCTGTTAAATTCGCGGCAAACACGGTGATATTTACGCTGAGGCAATACTTCAACGACAACACGTGCCGCATCCTGAGAAAATGGGAGGTCACTGAAGAAAGTCTCCAATTTCTGCTCTCCGAGGAGAAAAGTGCCATCTCCGTATCTATCGAGAACCTCTTCTAGTTCGTTGTGATCACAGAATGAAAGCTTGAATACGCCCAAGCGATCGGTGGATGTATCCGCAAAGTCTGTACAGGTCTCCTTGACTCTATCCTTCAACACATTCACCTTTTCCAGTCTCGACATTGAGATAGAGAGCGAGCGGAGGGGACCTGCACCGCGAATGTAGACGTCGATGGTCATAATTGTAGCATCTACACATCGGTAACAACGAGTTACGATCATTACCATCATCGTAATGAACACATACCGAGCACAAGGTGAAGATGTTCCTCCTTGGGTTGTGGCGCGAATATATTTTTTAACCTTTGTCGATTACGCAGGGGTTGACCTAAATCAGAGATAGAAAGCACACCGAGATCATGTTCATATTCCCCGTCAGCAGGCAAAAGATGCGCGTCTGGGACCTTGTAAAGGTTGGCTCTAATGGGACCACCCTGTAAGTCAGGTTGTGACTCGAAGATGCGCTTTTTGAGAGTGTCGACATTCGTCTCCGGTGACGCTTCGATAGAGGCAATGTGGAGGAGAGGTGTACCGCGTACCCAATACAACAAAGTCAACGTGGACTCCGGCATCATTCAAGGAACCGCTGTGCCACTTCGCAGCGGCAATCCAGACCCGTGAGATACTCTGCGTAAGTATGTATCTGTTGTCAGATCTTCACCATATATGGTGGGTCCTGGACACCGGAGGGAGTTCCCACTTCATGTCCTGGATCTATTTGAAGTCATCTTCCATGTGCCGCATCCATTCATGACCCTGACACGACAAATGGTCTCATGTATCCCCTTCCACCTGCACATCCCGGCTGCCCACCAGATCTCTGGCAGAAATTACCCACATTACATAGGATATTACAGTCGGCGTTGGGGTCCTGACGGCCAAGCGATCGATGGTATGAATGTCGGAGCCCCAACGGCATTCCGTGTCTGAGCAGCTTGTCCGGATATTTGATTTCTCTAAGCGATTGCACGGGTACTCGAAACTGAGGAGTACGCTCCTGGTAATGTAGACTTATTTGCACAGCCCTTTATCTCTGCAACATGTCTTCAAGACTGTCGGCGCCTCTCACCGATTTTGACAGTTAGCTCTCGCTAGCCATGTCATTTGTCTGGAGGTAGGGATCGCAGTCTTGAACAACAGTACGCATCAGAGTCGAGGACTGGCGAGACAGATCACTTGTAGCTTTCGCATGCCACTTACTGTGTTTGTAGATACTTGAATTCAGAGAGGGTTGCTGTACGGTACAACTCTTCTCGACAAAGTCTGTCTGTACACCCACGCAGAACAAAAGAAATACTCTCTGTTGGCTACGCTCCTACTTCATCGGCCGGTTCTATGTGAACAAGTGTATACTAAGATATACGACGAGAGGTACTCGCACCTGTTCCTCCAACCACAACTTCTCCGTCGCAGGCGATGACTCCTTCAATGACCAGGACTCGTCTCCCCTGACCCATAAGCGAAAATATGCATCCTCCGCCATGTACATATAAGCTACAACAGCCCACCCACAAATTCCCCTCTTTGTTCTCCGACGATTTCGGCCCTGAGCTCTCCTATATCAGCATCCGCCTCCTATCCCCAAAACCGGCTCCACTAGCGCTACTGCCACCTCAAACCCCTAATGCAAATGACCGATCCTAAGGTCGCCACTAACCCCGACGCTGGCATCAGAGCTCACTTGACTTCCGCCATGACTCATACCAAATCCAGACCTAGCGCTGGCACGCGCAGTCATCCCTCTCTGACACTTAGACCTTCCTCACACTCGACACGGTCCCCGACTGGCCCCAGCGCCACTGTCTTGGGCGTGTCGGGTGTTGGTTGCGGTGCAAGCAGTATGAGCACTCCGGACAGTGGGAACGTCAACGGTAATGGTACCAATGGAGTGAGGAAACCAGAGGACACGTCAGCACAGCTGCACAAAGCACCAGAACGCATGGACGTAGAGGATGTACCCGGAGGCGCTCGAGGCGATCTGCACGACACAGAGGTCAAGCGTATGTGTTGAGTGCTGAGAGCACTGAGTTGTGACAAAGACCCAAGGAATCGACCTAAGGCGATGGAGAACGTGTCAGTAAAAGCCAAACAGACAGAAGGTGCTAGCATAGCACAAGTACTCACCTCCAGATGACCCGAGAAAAGACGTGGATGAGCCAGGAGTGTTGACGACCGTTGATGATGCAAGAAACATGTTGACGACTCTGCAGAACACGTCAGAACGGGCACGCGAATGGCTGGAGCAATGGAGCAAGGAAGACTCGCCTAGGAGGGCTCAGAGTGGGCTACAGGATTCAGCAGGTGATACGGACGTTCCAGACGTGATCCACAGGCTCTATGGATATACCGCACGTGCTGAGTCGAGTCGATCTGGAGGTCCAGGAGGACATGACGTCCAGGAGATGTTGGGAGGCATCGGAGATGATTTGAGGAGCAAGATCGACGGCGATGGCGTCGATATCGATGAGCATTGGTGCTGGATGGTCGACAAACTGAATGGCGAATGGCGAGTGTGACAACTCAAAACGAGCCCATCTGGGGGAAGTTACTAGCCAGAGAGGGAGCAGGTAAGCACGGACGGCACAAACGAGTGGTGACAGGATGTATGTACCTAAGGAGTCCTCACCATCTCATCGCAGCCCCGTCCGACCCATCCGACCCTGCGAACGAACAGCGGTGACATGGCAGGCAGAAGCTGCGATCGAAGATGCCAGCACGATGTGCAGGACCGACATGTGAAGACCTGGCACTTACTGGTCAAACGATCCCATCAGGGCCATATCATGCACCGTGGACGGATCGGATATGGTCTGCATGGCCCAGGCAAGGCGTGCGTATGATCAGTGGAGACCCATGGCAACACGAGGTCATGAGACCGAAATCCAACGACAATGCCCGCCACATCCTAGTCATTCTCATCTTCAGTCACACTGTTGAACAGGTACACACTCATGCCATTAATGAACTATTTTACAAGGCAAAAACGGACTAAGACCTGGCAAGTGCTTAGACGAAACAGGGAGAAAAGAGCTGGTACCAACTTACATATTATCCCTAAAGTAGCATGTTTCCACAAAGAACTTGAAAGTGCATGCTCATGTAAAAGTGGGGGGGGGCATGGGGGGGGGCATGCACCCGTATTTATTTTTATGCAGCCCGATCGTCATAGTCATAGGAGAGAATGAGTAAGTACACACAACGTTGACCAGGTGCACATGAACATGGCAGTACGAGTTTGAGGGTGACGAGGGACTGAGGGATCAAGCTGGACCTGAACAGCTCGAAAACCATGGCAAGCGACTTGCCTGAACATGAGAAGCCGCCAGATTAACTCGTGACCCAAAGGGAAGGAACCCCGAGCGTTACGCTAGAAGGAGAGCGAAATGGAGGTTCGAGCTGCAACGTCGACATGCCACGGAGACACTGGCGACGTACCGGATAACCCATCAGACGAGTGCCTGAGCATCGAGTTCGAGGGGGGAGTATGCAATGACCATCGACGTCATGGGTACCTGCATTAAAAAAAAAAAAAACATCCCAGGAGCGTCAGTGCTAACAAGAGATGACACGTCAGGACGGTTGCATGAACCAGAAGAATGCACAGATGGGGATGACACGGCAAACCAAGTGGATGCGTCGACCATGTGGGGATGTGACAAGAACCCACAGAATCGACCTGAGGACATGCAGATGGTGTCAGTACAGTCGAACGGACGGGTGGAGCAAGCCTAGGGCAGGTACTCACCTATCGATGATCCTGACAATCCGTGAGTCGAAGCGGACGCATCGAGCGTGTCAAGACCGGTCGAGGACGTCGAGAACTACATACGTGCCGAAGAAGCTGGAAGATGTGTATTGTATCAGAACGGCTTCAGGAATTGCCAGGACCAACGGACGAAGAAGACTCACCAGATGGGGGGCACCAGACGAGCTGGATGACCTGGGAGGCCCAACGCAGACACGTCGAGGCAGGCAGGCCATCAGGGAGCTTATCGAGGACATCGAGAACGAGCTGGTGACGCGCTGCAGAACGCATTTGCAACGGGCTCGCAAATGGTTGGAACCCCAGAAGGCAGGCTATTTTATTGAACCTAGGAATCAGACAGAAGGAAGCCCCATACTTCCAACCCAAAATAGGAAAAATAAGCTTAGTCATTGGAAGGAAGCCCCATACTTCCTCATTAATATGCCTTTAGGCTTAAGGGAAACAGACAGAGGACCACCACAGAGGGCAGGGAAAATCTCAAGTTTTCATCATTCCTCACTCAAAGCAGTTGGAGTCACCAGCTCTGGTACTCCATTTTTCCCCTTATGTTAAGAGGGAATCTCTGCCACTGATCATCATATTCAAACAATCTGTTACCCTGCTCGAAGAACAAATCTTCGGCCCCATACCTCACTACCCATTGCCTGTCCTCAAAGAAGAGGATCCAAATCTTCTTGGTTTCATTTTAAATGTTCTGTACAACTTACAGAATAGATGGACCATTTGCCCTCCCCCTCACACCCCTGTAACATTCACTGGCCATGGACCCCAACAACCTAGGCCCCAACATGCTCAACTTTATGCAGCAGTTGTCAATGATGGTCAGCCAGCAGGTCACCACCATGGTCATGCACAGCATGCCATGCCCAGCAATGCTGCCACTGGCAACAACACAGGCTGACCCAGCCAAAAGAGGTATTGCCAACCCAGGGCAGTTTGATGGGTCAATATCAAAGTTTGAGGAATGGTGGAGCAAGATGTGCACCTACCTTGAGATTGTGGGTTTCCACAAAACAAAAGAAGATGCTCTTGCCATCTGGTCTTGAATGACTGGACCAATTGCAGGTGCCTATGCTAGGGCACAAATTGACTCTTGCCTGGCTTCCTGGGCATGGCCAACTCTTGACAAGTTGAAAGAAGAGGTTGAGAGGAGGTTTCACCCTCTTCATAACTCAGACTGGGCAAAGAAACAACTTGCCCATATATGTCAAGGAACTGCCAGAACTGAGGAGTTCATGGCAAATTTCAATGCTTTAAGGACTGCATCTGGGGTATCTGATGACTATGCCATCTGGATGATGGAAAGGGTGATTCACCCCAAAATCCTCCAACAAATTTTTGTTCAAGGTTGCTGAAAAGATAAATGGGCCAACTACAAACCAGAAGTGATGGCAATGGGAGCTGCCCTTGAGGTGGTAAGGCTCCAAACCTTGACCTGTTGAATAAACTACCGGCTACCGTCACATGACTGTCCAAGAATAGGTGTTCCAAACTATTCTACGGGATTCTATCTTACCCGGATACCCAGATGCCTTGTTACCAGTACTGAAGCAGAGACCGCCTCATAAGGAAGGTCCTATAACTTACAGTTATGGTAGTTCTATGATACGAGCTAGCACGTCTGGTCCGTGTGCACTCCTTATGTATATAAGCAGGTACCAGAGACACTAGGTCTCTAGGAAAAGTCGACTCCTGTTAGCTACCACTCAAACAACACAAGACCAAGTCATACTAAGAACGTTGCTACTAGGCAAGTGTTCGCCTATGCTCATTAGCTTTCCCCTTTCCTCTGCACAACAGGTTATGAGCCCTGGCTAGGCTCGTTGTGTCTCAAGGACAGTGTTGATAGAGAGAGACGTCTGTCTTTCAACATGCCTATGAATGGACCTGAAGCGCTCTGTATGGCTATGGCTGCTTTGGCTGTGTCGCTCATTGTCGGGTATTGCCAAGCTGTTTATGTCCTTTCTCAAATTGGTGGAGATTTCCAACTTGTGTTTGTTCTTTCTTCTATTATGTGGAGCACGTTCATTGGTTTGCCAAATTGGCATTACCTTTTCTATCAGTATCAGGAACATCGGATCTTACTCAGGCATTACCGAGAACTTCGGTTTCGGTTGGCTGTTGCCATTGAAATTTGAGAAGTGTTTAACTTAATGGAGAACCACAATCATCCTCAGCCTGAAGTGATATGGGAGCCGGACATCCGTGTTAGAGCTCCGCCTCACCAAGATCGTCCGCCCAATTACCTTCTTCATGCCATTCCGGATCTTGATCCTCAGGCCGATCTCGATCCCGTACCTCCTATCCCCAATTCTCCTCCTCACTACTGTTTTCTTCCTCGGGTTGAGGATCTTCCCAAAGAAAACCAGGAGGGTTCCCCTCGCTTGCGCAAGTATGAACTCCTCTAGTCGCTGGTTCGGGTTCCTTTCCTTTAGGCAGACTTGACTAACTTGGCAACCAGTTATGTCTCAAGTCGTTGTCAACCACCTTTCTTTCTATACTGGCCCCGGTGGCAAGTCTTTTGCCAGGGATCCGCGCAAAACGGCGAAGTCCAAGGAACTCCAACTCGCGAAGGAGAGAGAAGTAGGAGCTTACGGATCAAGGCAGCTGAACGCTGTTGCCTTTGCCGAAAAAGTGATAGAGTTTACTGAGGAAATGATCGTTGAAAGTTGTTCTTCCTGGTTAGATGCTGTTGACCAAACCCCCGCTTTCTATTCCCGATGTGCCGATGCATTCCAACTTACTCCGGCAGTTGCCATCAGACGTGCATGGAGCACTGCTCCGCACTACGACAGCTGGAGCTATAATGAACTGTTCTTCAATATGCGTGTCCACCTTTTTACTCACGGTCTACTCTGCAATTTGATTCCAAAGTTATCACACACCACTTCGCCACATGCCCATGCTAATTATAACAGCACAGATATCCCTGTTATTACAAATGAAGATCCTACACTGCTCACCGTTCCCGCCTTCTGGATTACCAATGACCTCTATCTTTGGTTCGAATCCTGCGTACATCCCTACTATGACTGCCGACTCTTCCACAACATCCTCCCTCCTGTCCAGGTTTGGAACGAGTATCTGGAATCTTGTTTCCGACAACTTTGGAGAGAAGGACTTACCCCAGTCCACGCCGTCCCAGGAGCTTTCCAGGAGCACTATTCGGGCAGTATCCACACTGATTCGGATATGTTGGTATGAGTCTCGCAGCGCAAGGACTTCTTATGGGATGAGGAACTTAGTGGCAAAGAATTTGTGGGCACAAGTGGCTACAATGAAGAGACCTGTCATTTATGGTGGAGAACTTCAGAACGGGTTCATTTCCTCTTCTGGCCCAGGACTAAAGAAGTTTGCTCAGACATATGGTGTGCCATTGACTCATGTGGCACAGGTGATGAAACAAGTTCCCAGACTAAGCGAGGCCTCCTCGCTAGTCACCATCGCCAAGCTCATGGAGCTTGATTATCATCGCTTGTTTCTGTTGCCGGGAAACTTTCCAGAACCGTATGCAGGGGGAGGAAAGATTGATTCCGATGGGACTTGTATGATAGATGAATCGTGGAATGTATTCGAAGTTATGACCAAAGGTTTCATCTGGTATGAAAAGTTTGTTCTTCAGTACTCCATTGGAAACCATGGAGGGTTTCTACTGAAACAACTGGATGGGACCGAGGTTTCCTTGGTCAACGTAAACGAGGGCTTTCTCTTGTATCATTACTTTGAAACTCTCTACTTCCGCAATCTCGAGTGGTTGACTGTTGAACGGTCCCGCTACCAAACAAAAGGGTGCTCTACTCCGCTCAAGAAGAAATGGGATCCGAAATCTCGGCCACCTAGGCCCAGGAAATGGAGACCTTCACAAAAACAACGCAGGGGAAGAAATCTCAAAACCAAGTTTGGCTTCCATCCTGATCCTTTCCAAGATGAGGTTTTGTTTCACATGCTAATTCTAGAACACTTCTAGTTTTATCATGGCTGACAAAGAAACCTCGAGCTCCAAGAACATTCCCCACCTCAATGGTGCTAACTATTCAACATGGAAGGCTATGATTAAAGGCTATTTCATGACGATCGATTGTTGGGGAGTTGTAAATGGTACCCAAACTATGCCTGCTGCTGCTGGTGCTGCTCAAGAAGCCTGGCTTACCAAAGACTCTCGCAGCATGGGCACCATTCTCCTTTACTGCGACCCTGTTATCGCAGTTTCAATCGAGTCTCAAAATTCTGCACATGGGATGTGGACAACCTTAGAGGCTTCTTATGGAACACAAACGGCAGCTACTGCCTACACCGAGTTCCTATGCCTCTTGCGTCTCCGCATCAATCCCTCTGATGATATCTCCGCCAAGTTCGCGGAGATAAACATGATCCTAGGAGCACTAGCAACCAGGGGTGTCACTTTGACAGAACCGGTGCAGTGTATGATCATCTGCGGAGCCTTTACAGACAAATGGGGAGCTGGACCTTCAAATATACTCGCAGCATGGGAGACATCTGCTTTAAAAGTTGGTGAAGTTTTGCCGAGACTCAAAGACCTCGCGTCTCGTCAAAGCAAGCAATCTACCCTTCCTAAAATGGAACAGTCTCAACAACCTTCATCAAACACATCTCAACCTTTGGCTCAAAGACTCTCTAAACCTCCTCGGTGTGCGAAGTGTTGTGGGCGCCACCCCACTGAACAGCACCGAGATGGGTATCAAAGAGGAACTGGTCGTGGTTGTGGGGGAGTCCCTCTGCAGCCACAACAACAGCTGCAATGCAGAAACCGCAGATGTGGACGAGGACAAAGAGGTGGTCGAGGTCGTGGACGTGGTCACAGTGCTCACACCATAGACTTCCACGACCAAGACCAAGTTCAAGGTGCTCAGTACGACACCTATAATGAACTGACTGGATATGAGGAAGAGGACCAGTACCAAGACTATGACTATGGTCAGGAATCCTACCATGTCGAGGCTGGTCCCAGTACCTCTGCGGTATCCGCAGATGTACTTAACTATACTCCTCTCCAGTATCGTCTCCAAGACGATGCCTCTCATTTCAAGGAATTCGATCAAGAGATCGAACCTGTCCCCGTCATGCTAGGACCAGTTGAGTATGTTTCGGTATCCGAACAACTGCCTCAAACTAATTCCCCATGTCTATGCTCTATCTGTCTGCAAAATTCCAACTCAGAAACACCTTGTACTGGGGTTCTGCTGGTTCTGGGAGACCTCAGGAGAATTTCGAGTTTGGAGCGGACACGATGGACATGTCCTGAATGAGATATGTCAGGAACTGGGGAACGAGCCGAAAGTCATGCAGATCCTGATAAATCTGGAGGAGGAGTTCTCCTTTCCTCTGTGGCTCAGGACGATGCTAGACGAGAGGGACATGTTGCAGAAAGTGGAACTGGACTTACACGCCCTAGGCGTAAAACTCATGCTAAACGGAAAACCATTAGCCTTCAGGAGTTCCACCGCTTAGTTCCAGATATACAGAGACAGGAATTCCGTCCCATATATATTAGATTGCCTCCAGATGCGGATCCTGCGGACTATCCAAGGACCCTGGAGAACTTTGACACTGAAAATGTTCGTTTCCTTTATCCCTGCCGAGTGGTAACCAGCCACCTCTGTCCAGAAAATCCTTCCACACATAAAGGGAAAGTTCTTTGGATGTTGGATTCGGGCTGCTCACATCACGTGACTCCTCACCAATCCGACTTTGCTACTTATTTGCCCCTTCGCATGCCAGCCTATGGCAGCACTGCAGGAAAGGATACAGTGAAACTTTTAGGACAAGGCACTGTTGTCCTCAAGCTTGAAACAGGACACCTGCTTACCCTTGACGATTGTCAATACAGACCTACTTTTTCGAAGAGACTTTGCTCTCCTTAAGAAAGGGTATAGGAGTGAAGCGACACAAGAAGCTGAAGTGATCCGAGATTCTGCCAATCGCGTTGTACTCAAGGCTGTATGCTTGTGTACTTCATGCCTGCACTGGTTTTCGGGTACACCTTTGCCCTCTTCCAGAGCCTTAAGGGCAGTAGATCGGTCAGATGTTAAAAGGAATGATTTCCGTCTTTGGCACAATTGGTTGGGACACCTGAACCGATCCATCATTCTCAATTGCAAGCATCACACAAAGGGATTTCCGGAGACATTGGTCCCGGATACTGTCCCTGCCACCTGTTGTGGTTGTGCACAGGGGAAAATGACCTCTGATCCCTTCCACTCTTCTGCCTCACGGGCGAATGAACCGCTCTGTTTGGTCCATGGTGACCTACTCAAACTACCTGTCGAGTCTTATTTTCGCTCTCGTTATGTGCTCACTCTATTGGATGACTACTCTTCCTTTGGCTTTTGCCTCTATATGCGATCTAAATTGGACACCTCTACACACTTCCTGGACTGGTTATGCGTCGCTGAGCGTCAATCCGGCTTCCAGTTGAAGGTGTTCTGTTTGGATCGTGGGGGAGAATTTATGGGGAGTGTCTTCAAAACGATCCTCGCAGAACACGGGATTGTACATGAACTCTCCATTGCTGATCATCCACAACAAAATGGTCGAGCTGAGCGATTCAATAGGACCATACTTGAGAAGTCTGGGTCCTTACGTCACCACGCCTGTGTACCAAAGAGGTACTGGAATTTTGCTTTCGACACTGCTTTGCATGTCTACAACCATACCCCTTTATGAAGAATACAATGGAAGACTCCCTGTGAACTCTACTTCAGTAAAGTGCCTGATATTTCGTACTTCCGAGTCTTCAGTTGTAAAGCCTATGTTTGGGTTCCGAAAGATAACCGGAAAGACAAGCTTGCTCCTCGAGCTGAGGAGATGATCTTTCTTGGGTATGAGCCAAACACAAAAGGCTACAGGTTCTTACACGACAGAAGAATTGTTATTGCATGCACTGCAAAATTCGCTGAAGACTCTTTTCCTTTTTGCTCAGATGTTGTGTGGGAAAAATCCAATGACCTTGACCAACCTGTAACAGACCAACCTGGCTTACCCATCATCCTTGAAGAGCCAGACCTCCCGGATGATGAAGAGGTTAATCCGCCTGATCAGCAAGATGGAGAGGCTAATATCCCACCTCATCCACAACGTCCAAATAATGGAAATCCACCTTTAGACCCAGCACCGGTCAGTGCAGACCAGGAACAAGCACCAAGAGTGGACCGGTATCCTGATCGAATAAATCCTGACTGGATTAGGCATCCTCATGAACTTCAACCTCCACCCGAGAGAGGTGAACATGAACGTTGGAGAATCAACCCTCCTGTTGCTCAAGATAGACCTCCTAGACTGAAGAGAAGGATTGTCGTGCCAGAGAAACCTGGAAATGTCTATGGCGAAAGGCGCAATCCCACAGACATTGAAAGAGAGATACAACAAAAACACAATCATATTTCGGAGCTAGTTCAAGAACAGGAGAGAGCAATTCAGGAAGGAGCTGAGAGACAAAGAGTTCAGAGAGAAGAGCAAAGACCGCCTTCACCTCTACTTGATTCTGCTCCACCAAATATGCCAGGAACATCGTCATTGCCAAAACCAGAATCCACCGAGGAGATGGATATGAACTGCTTGCGAATTCTACTTGCTGCACAAATTAAGGATTCAGCGGAACACTACAAGGATGTACTTCAACTCCCTGCTAGTGAAAGAACCAAGTGGTTCAAGGCAATGAAAGATGAACTGAAGTCGATCGAAGAAAGAAAGGTTTGGACACTTGTGGATGCGCCTCAAGGAAGAAAGCCAATCAAGCCAAGATGGGTCTTCGCTCGTAAGAGCGATGGTCGTTACAAGGCTAGACTCGTTGCCAAGGGTTATACCCAAGAGTATGGCATCGATTTTGAAGAAACGTTTTCCCCGGTCGCACGCTTTGAAACTGTGTGCATTCTTCTAGCTTATGCAATGCAGCAAGATTGGGATATGGAAGCACTGGATGTTAAAACCGCCTTCCTATATGGCAAGCTAGACGAAGAAATTTATTTGGAACAACCGGAGGGTTTCAAAGTTAAAGGTCAAGAACACAAGGTGTATTGGTTGCTACATGTGCTTTATGGACTGAAACAAGCTGCACTAGCATGGAACAAGGAACTACATCAGTCACTCCTGAGGATGGGTTTTTTGCACTCCAAAGTTGACGCTGGGGTGTATCGTTATCACTCCAAAGCTGGCACTGTGGTATTTCTTGTCTACATTGACGATGGCCTTTTTATGGCATCGAACAAGAATCTTCTCAAGAAGAAGAAAGACGAATTTATGAAGAAATGGGAATCACGAGATTTGGGAGAACCGAAGGAATACCTTGGTTTGCAAATTCATCGAGACTGCAAAACGCATTCTGGCTATCTCGAGCAATTCCCATACATCCAAAAAGTCCTAAAATGCTTTGGCATTACTGAGGTCAAACCCATTCGGACACCTTTGCCCTCTGGGTATCAACCTCAAAGGCCACCTGGTGATTATTCTTGCCCTTCAGATCTCCACAAGCACTATCAGTCTGTAATCGGCTCTTTGCTGTACCTTGCACTTGGAACTCGACCAGACATTGTGTTCTCGGTCGTACGTATGAGCCAGTACATGGCAAATCCAACCGAGGACCACCTTGCAAGATCTTTGCACATAGTTCGTTATGTGGCATCCACACCGAACTTGGCACTTTATTATTCTGGAAAAGAAAATTGCATTCAAGGCTTTGCTGACACAGATTGGGCTTCAGACAAAGATACTCGTCATTCAACCACAGGTTACGCCTTCTTCTTAGGCAGCTCCCTAGTTTCCTGGAGATCACGGAAACAGAAAACTATTGCTTTGTCTTCAACCGAAGCAGAGTATATGGCTCTATGTGACTCTGCCCGTCACGTCAAGTGGCTCGATATGCTCTTTAGAGAGTTGAACTTCAAAATGGATAGGACTATCCTTTACTCCGACAATATGGGTGCTCGCTTCATCGCTGAAAACCCAGTATCGGATGGCTGGTCGAAACACATCGACATCCAATGGCACCTCGTTCGTGAATGTGTCAAAGAAGGTCTACTCTCAATCGAGTATATCTCAACGGACCGACAAAGAGCTGATGGTTTAACCAAAAGCTTAACCTGGCAGAAGTTTGAGTCAAATCGCTCGTCGCTTGCACTAGTCAACTATGCAATCTAGAGCGAGGGGGAGTGTTGAATAAACTACCGGCTACCATCACATGACCATCCAAGAATAGGTGTTCCAAACTATTCTACAGGATTCTATCTTACCTGGATACCCAGATGCCTTGTTACCAGTACTGAAGCAGAGACCGCCTCATAAGGAAGGTCCTATAACTTACAGTTATGGTAGTTCTACGATACGAGCTAGCATGTCTGGTCCGTGCGCACTCCTTATGTATATAAGCAGGTACCAGAGACACTAGGTCTCTAGGAAAAGTCGACTCCTGTTAGCTACCACTCAAACAACACAAGACCAAGTCATACTAAGAACGTTGCTACTAGGCAAGTGTTCACCTACGCTCATTAGCTTTCCCCTTTCCTCTGCGCAACATGACCTTCAGCAATCACTGGGGTCAACAATCTTTTAACCAGCCTTCAGCTGGTACAATGTTGGGCAGCAGCACACCCATGGATATCAGTGCTGCACAAGGAGGCTCGAGGAGTATGCCCAAAGACTTCTCAAAATATAAGTGTTATGGCTGTGGCCTTATGGGTCACATCAAACTGCACTGTCCTCAGGGGGCAGGCAAAGGAAAGGGTCATTAGGTATGATCAGAAGGTGTGGACCCCCAACTTGCAGCAATGGAGGGGATGAGCTTCAAACAGATCGTCACTCATGTCTCAAAGTTAAAAGAGTCAGAGCTGCAGTGAAATCAGGTCCTGCAGCCTCAGACAATTCTTGTACTGGTTTTTGTTCATTTTTTTGTTACTAAAGAAAATATAAAAGTAGAAAATGTAAAAACCCAGAAAAAAGTTTCTTTCTCTAGTCTTGTAACTATAAATAGGTTTTCTCCTCTTTCTGTTGATGATATGGACTGTGATTCAGACTCTTCTGAACTGTCCTCTGTGGGGTCTCTTACAAGCTCAGAGCCAGACATTAAACCAGGCTTGCTTAATTCTGTGGATTATAAAACTACAAAAAATATTTCCTCTTCTAGGTCTGGAGAGGTTAGCATCACACAGGCAACAGTACTGCCTAAATCCCAAGTTCATACACTCAACCTAAAGGATCACATTTCAGTCCCCATAATTATTCACATGAAGAAAGGAGATGCACATGCTGTGCAGGCACTGCTCAATAGTGGTGCCACCAGAGTCTTTTTGGACACTAAATTCATTGATTGAATGAAGTTACCAAAACTTGCCTTGCCACATGCCATGGATGTATTTAATGTTGATGGGACTGCCAATTCTGCTGGAAGGATAATGCATCAGGTTCCTATCAGGGTTCAGTTCAAGGACCATTTCAAAGAGTTAGTAGCCAATGTCACAGATCTGGGATCCCACAACATGATCTTGGGTCACATGTGGCTTTCCACTCACAACCCAGAGGTCAACTGGAAGACCAGCAAAATCTCGATGAAAAGGTGTCCTCCTAGTTGCAGGCAACTTGTGCCAAAGTTGGCTTTCATTAGAAAAATAGAAAAGCAAGAACAACAAGCCCAGGAGGCTTGGAGGTTGGCTGTAGGGTCTAATAAGCAGGACGACCCTAAAATGGACAAATCTTGTTCCAAAGGAGTATCACAAATATTTATCTGTCTTTTCTGTTCAGGAATCAGAATGCATGCCACTCAGGAAACTGTGGGACCACAAGATAGAGCTAAAGGAGTCATTTAAACCAAAGAAGGGAAGGTTGATCCCTCTCTCCCCTGATGAGCAATCCAAAGTCAGTAGCTTCATTGATGGACAACTCAAAAAGGGTTATATTTGGCCTAGTAAATCACTGCAGACTTCTCCTGTTCTTCATTCCCAAAAAGGATGGAAAGAAGTGCATGGTACAAGACTATCATTATTTAAATGAGCATACAGTCAAGAACTCATATCTGCTCCCACTCATCTTGCAGCTTGTTGACAAGTTGAAGGGATGTAAACTGTTTATGAAAATGGACTTACATTGGGGATATAACAATGTACAGATCAAGGAAGGTGATGAATGGAAAGCTGCTTTTGTCTGTCACTGAGGTGCCTTTGAACCATTAGTTATGTTCTTTGGACTTTGCAACTCTCCTGCCACGTTCCAAAATATGATGAATGATATCTTTGGAGACATGGAGGATGTTTTGGTAGTATATATTGATGATCTTATGATATTTACAAAAACAGATGATGAAAAGGAACACAATTGAATCATGCTGGAGGTGCTTAGAAGGTTGAAAGAAAATGACTTGTTTGTCAAACCAGAGAAATGCCTTTTCAGGAAAAAGGAGGTCAACTTTCTAGGAATGATCATTGGCATTAATGGAGTTAGAATGGACCCTGCCAAAATCTCAGCAGTGCTAGATTGGCTTGTTGGCTGAGGTTGGTGGCAGGTCACTCATCTGAAAGGATGGACTTTTATATAAAGGTGATAAGGTTTGGGTGCCTGCAGCACTCAGGAAAAAGGTGTTAGAAGCTCTTCATGATGCACCCCTAGTGGGTCATTGTGGAATTAAAGGAACTCAGGAGTTGATCACACACTGGTTCACATGGTCTACCTTAACACCCAATGTTGAAGAGTATGTTAAACATTGTCAAACATGTCAGGCTAGCAAGCCTAGCAACAAGCCACCAGCTGGCAAACTCAGGTCTCTTCCTGTCCCTAGTGGACCTTGGCAAGATCTTACTACTGATTTCATGGATGTAGGAGTCAAAGGCTCCTCTGGAAAGTCTTATGTTTTGGTGGTGGTAGATTGGTTCTCGAAGGAAGCAGAGTTTATTCCCTGCATGGAAAAGGAAATGGCTGCTAGTATGGCTCAACTTTATTTGACAAATGTGTGGAAACACCATGGACTTGCTCAAACTGTAATCTCAGGTCATGGACCACAGTTTGCATCACAGTTCTCTCATGAGTTATTTAAAATGTTGGGAGTCAAGCAAAAACTCTCCATGGCATTTCATCCACAAACAGATGGTCAAACAGAGCAGTTGAACCACAAAATTCAGCAGTATTTACAGATGTATGTGAACTACCAACAGGAGAGGTGGGAAGAGTGGCTACCCTTGGCACAGTTTGCATACATCAACTCTAAATCTGGGTCTACTGGCAAAAGCCCCTTTGAAGTTACCTGTTCATATTCACCACAAATGGGTGTCAAACTGATGACTTCTAAGGTAGAAGCAGCAGAGGAGTTGGTGAGGTCTTGGTTCCAGGTGTTCCAAGAGGTACACAATGACCTAGGGAAAGCTTGTGAACAGCAAAAAACAGGCAGATAAAAAGTGTTTGCCTTCACCTTCATATTCTGCAGGATCACAGGTCTGGCTAGCTACAGACCATCTTTTGCTGAAAGACCAGCAGAGCCAGAAGTTGACTGAAAAGTGGACTGGACCATATGAGGTTCTGAACATTCTCCCAAATGCTCTTAAATTAAAGTTACCATGTAATATGAGGATACACCCAGTAGTGAATGTTTCATGGGTGAAACCTTATCTTGGTGCTCTTGATGGGCAACCAGTTAGTTGCCCTGGACCACAGAGGGTCACAGATGAAGGAGATGTGGAGTTTGAAGTAGAAAAAGTTGTTGATTCATGTTTGAAACATGGAGGACTTCAGTTTTTGGTGCACTGGAGGGGTTATCCAGAAGAAGATCACACTTGGGAGCCTAGTTCTGCTCTTAAGAATGCCCAAGAGGTACTGGACAACTTCTATAAACTACACCCTGGAGTGCCACAACATCTTCGACTTTTGTCTACAAACAACCTTCTCTTTTCCGAGGTACCTGCCCCATTAACTGCTGTGCAGCCTATTTGGTCTTGCCTGGAAGTCAAACCATAGGAGGGGATAGTGTAACAGGTAGACTTTTTCACTATGAACATTATCCTAGTATACTGCATATAGACACTCATAGGTTAGGGTTATGTTTTGGATGTTTTCTTTGTCAGCATTGCCACATTGTCTCAGCATGGACTGCTGCAGCCAATAGCATTTCATGCTCATTTGTTTGGTTTGTTCTATGATGTTCTCTCCTGTTCTAGAAGTACAAACATGCTGGTAGTATAAGTACTGCACTCTCTTGTTGTAGGATACTCCAATTGAGTTCATTTGTGCATCCGCATAGAAACTCCTTTCCTCATAAGTCTGTATCAGTTCACAGGAGTGATCAAGAACAGCCATTTTGGTTGTTAGTGTTACAGGGGTTACCCCTGCAGATCACTATTTGGAACCCTCAATCTTTTCAACCTTTATGTCGCTCTGTCGAGAAGCTCAGGGCATGATACTATTCACCTTTTAAGAGACTTTGATGAGAGATTGTTTCTGAGTGCTCACTCCACAGACTTGCTTGCTGAGGACGATCACCTACATTTGTTGGACAAGGAGACCCAGAAGTGGTGGGTACAGATGACGACAGATAACTGACAACCGCCCACTTGTTCTCATTTTGGCATCCATCTGCTGCCACTTTGGCATGTTCGGTGCACACAGTGCTTCATGTAGTATGTACATTTGTTGTCACTGCTGTGCAAAGCATACGAAGGTACTAGACACACATTGAGGTCGGCAAGTGCCGTGTTGTGCTGAAAAAGGAAGGTCTTTCAGATGGAGGACGGTTCCCACGCAATTATGCTCGGACAGAAACCTTGCAAGCAAGGTAATAGACCGCTATAGAGACGAAATAAGACGGAATATGAAGGCCGACGAAGGCCAGAAGATTGTTTACACTACTCAGTCACCCCTCAGATCAGACATCATATCTCGAGTTTTAGGCTGTCAGAAGGCCGGATTTCCTTGTTTTCACTCCTCTTTTCCCCCACTCACAGGGATTGACACCAGCACCAGAGCCCCTTGGGTCGAACTGACCCTAATTTCTGCCCTCAGGAAATCCTCTATAGTTTCCTCTTACCATCTATATTATTCTCTTCATCTGGAGCCCACCGCAAGCGGCTCTTGTGTTGCTTGGTGCTGAATCCACCCTCCTACTCCCCTCGTCTTCCACGTGGGAGATCTCGACGACGACGTGTCCAGCCCTCTCGCAAATCGGGAATCTAGTTCTACTCATCGAGCGCTTTTCGACGGTGTTTTTTGTGTCGCCATCGCTCCAGCCGTTCCGGAGATATAGGCCACTTACTGGAGAAAGGCCTTGTAGGACGAAATTGGGCATATCATGGGATTAGGTGCGCGTATTCCCCCAATTCCTTTTTCTCCGTGATCCCTTCGTTTCCCTCTATGGGTTCCCTGCATTTTGTAGCGTTGTGCTGCGCTGTTGTTCACCGGCATCCCATTGTCCCCCTCCCCCTGTTCGTGTTCCACGCATAGCTCCGTCAATCACGCGCCGAATCTCTCCATTTTTTGGGAACCAACTCTACTCCACGAGACCTACCGGACTATACCGAAAACTCGACGAGCGCCCGCGTCGTTCCAGAGTTATTCCGTTTTTGGTGTCTCAGGGTAGCGCTACTCTGGGGCGCGTATCTTCTTCGTTTTTCCACCGGCCCTTTCGGTTTCTGGATTGTCCGTAGTATTTGGAGACAGCTACCTGGCAGTATATACCGCTATTCGATACACTCAGTCGTTCCTGAGATATTCGCATTTTCGTGCGCGTGCTCCCCAGCAACCCCTCTGAGACCTCTAGGACCATTCGAGATGCAGAATCCCTCCGTTATCCGTTCGTAAACACCCATAGACGTGCCATGACCCATCCCAGATTGCCCCCATCGTTATCTTCGTGTTTTGCAGTCGAGCGAGGCTGCAATACCCCGGTTTTAGGTGTTCGAAGTCGCACGAGGCGACCAAGACCACGTTTTTCTGTCTTTTTGCGTCACGTTTCGAGCTCGTAGGCTCGTTTGTAACCACCCCCTTCCATCACACCATATCCTGCCGCCATCTGCTGCCATTTTCTGTCGTCACAAGCCATATTATCCCTCGAAGGACATTTTCCTTAGTCTTTGAGTGATATATCAGCCGTTTTTCAGTCTCTTTTGTTTGTTTTTGCTGCACACGCTTGCCTGCTGCTGCCCGATTGGGTGCGCCAAATCTCATAGTCTCTTTTTCTTTGTGCTCCCCACGTCTCCTGCCGTCGCCTCTAAAAGTTTCGTACTGCCACGCTGAGCCGTTGCCCGGCGGCACCTGATTCTTCTCCTCCCCCGTTTCGTGTATAGCGTGTTTCTTGGTCAGTTCGTGGCCGAACCTTTCGTAATTTTAGGACGTGAATATACTCGACTCTACCTGCCGGACGACACCAGGAACGTGCCGTGTGCATCACTGGTTCCAAAGGTATTGCGATTTCTGTCTTCCACAGGCTAGCGCTGGTCTGTGCCCCATATCTTGCCTGTTTTCGCGCCGTCCCTTTCTTCATGTGGTATTTGTTTACAGCTGTTTGCGAAAATAATGACAGTCGCGAAATGTTTGTGAGCGCGTCGTGAGACCTGCCCGATAAGGAAATGTAGCAAAGCTACTCGAAGTCACTATACTACCATCAGCAAAAGTGTCGAGATCTAGCAAGGCCTAACTAGCCCTTACTAGGCCTTGCTAGGCACTGCTCGGCCTAGTAGAACGTGCTAGTCCGAGCAGTACTTAGCAAGGATGTACTCTGGCTAGCTAGCCTAGCACCTTCTAGGCCGTGCAAGCCTAGCAGGCCTAGCAAGGCCTTGCTAGCTCTTGCTACTTTTACTACCATTTACTAGACCATACTACGAACACCTTTGATCACCAAATCATATGTATTAGCATGAATTATACACAGTGGATATACTAATGTGGGCATGTGGATATTGAGTATCTTCAACTATGGGCGACCACTTTGAGGGGGAGGCACACAGCTAGACTCGCACGGGTGTCTCTTTCGAATGAGAGGGTAAATGCATGCGTGAGCGAGAGACAATCTTGTCGGAGTATGAATGACCTTGAATGTGGCTGGGCAACCGATATGCCATTGGAGCGTGCAGACAATCGACCTAAGACCTCATCAAGCTTCGATTGTGAAGGACTACAACGGTGTGACTCACAGTGTGTAACAAGCTATGTTTAGGCACTTCTCAAGACCTACATGCAGGTCAGCGTTAGGGTCGAGACTGATGAGGCCAGAAGGCAGGACATACCACAAGTCCGAGCCAATTTCCAGCGCATATAGTCACAAGAGTTTCAGCTGAGGCACCTGCAGTGTTAAGCGAGAAGGAAAAAGTGCAGAAAGGAAACGTACAGTCTCATCTGCAAATGGGCCCCACAGATCGATGGGTAGCTGCTTGTCTCTTGAGTGTTTTCACCATAGTCATGTCGCAAGCAGTAACGGTAGAAGCTGGGATCAGTTGGCAGTTTGGCGACAGCGATCACATGTTATTTAGGGTAGGTCTCTGCAGACTTCAACAATTTATTTCAATGTATCAAATGGCTACTAGTAGGTTCGATCGTGTGATAAGAGACGGGCAGGTGAAACAACCATGTGAAAGGCTGTACTTCTGCACAAGTTTTACTTGCAGTCACCACATGGATACTACTTTTCTGTTTTGAAGTTGGGGTGCCATATACTAACTATTGTTTGTGATAATATACATTTACGAATCTATCAAGGTAGTTGAACATGCCGCCTAGCTAGGCTTTGCAAGGTCTACCTAGGCCTAGCTAGGTCATGCTAGATACACCGGATTCTGCCGGGCTCTGCCAGGCCCTACTAGGTTTGGCCACTTTTGCTGATGTCACTAGTCCTTGACCTTGAGACTGACCACTGCTGCTATGCCCAACCGCCGTATTAGCAGTGATCTCAAGCAGTGTGCTCTTCGTCTATGGAACCATGGATGGGAACTTGAAGAAATATCCTTTGCTCTTGGCGTCTCTTCACGAAGTTGTTTTCGCTGGCGGAAAAATCTCGAAGCACATGGCTCTGTTGATCGCCCACGTTCTCCACTGAGGGGTCGTGCCCGAACGATAACTAGGGTACTTCTGACTTCCATTGAAACCCTTTTTCCCAAGGACCCCGATCTGTTCCTCGATGAATTATGCACCTGGTTGGCGGTTCAGCATAACATATCCATCAGCCCTTCATCACTTTGTCGCACTCTGAACGCTACTGGTCTTTCTCGCAAGTTACTACAAAAGATTGCATGTGAATGAGATGAAGCTCGCCGTGAAGAGTTCCAGGAGTACCTGCGCACAAATTTCATTGGCGATGGGTCAGAATTTGTTGTCGTCGATGAAACAAGCAAGAACGAGCGCACATTTGCCCGGCGCTATGGAAGAGCTCCATGCAATCACCGTGCGCAACTGAGGGACGTCTTCGTTCGAGGTGACAGATATTCACTATGTGCTGCAATGACGGTGGATGGGTACATTGGGGCGGACGTTGTTGAGGGCTCTTTCCATGCGGAGCAGTTCTACAGGTTTATTGCAGAAGAGGTGGTATGTATTTGCTGTGCCACCTTGGGAGCTACTGATATGCAACAAAGTTATGCCTAAGTTGCCACAGATGAATGCATTCCCAGCTGAACGATCTGTTCTGGTTCTTGACAATTGTCACATCCATCATAATGATGCCCTAGTTGAGCTTCTGGAAGGTTCCGGTGTGTCTTTGGACTCTTTTTTTGACTGCTAATCAACGTTCTTGCCTGACCTAGGGTGTATTATCAAGTATCTCCCTCCATACTCACCAGACCTCACTCCGATTGAGGAATCATTCAGCTGCTGTATGTGATAGTAAATTTCTTGAGGTCCGAGCTGATTCGTGTAGTGAAAGCCTACATACGACGCCATGGTGCCGAACTACGTCAGTGTGAAGACCACATACTTGCATTGATTGAAGCAACTAGTTGTATCACGGCAGAAAAAGCGTGCGGCTGGTTCAAGAATACTGGGTACATCGTCAACTAACACGATACTATACATGATGCATGGTATGGGTCACAGGTATGTAGTATACGTTATGAACAAAAAGAAACGTCTGTGCCGCAAACGTCCAAATGTGATTTGAGGTGACCTCCGTGAGAGGGGCAATTACAACCAAGTACCTGCCTTTATCGCCCTGCAGAACTTTCTATGCGCCACCAAGAATACCTCCCAACCAAGTCTGGAAAACTTTCCAACAACCCGCCACTCATGATCGTCGAGCTTTTCGACTGCACAATTTCCGGGAAGATACTCCAATATTTCCAACTTTTCTTGGTCAGCGTTGGAAATATGGTACCTTCCACAAAACTCGGACAAGGTCACGTTGTGAGCCATTGTACGCCCTGGTGACGATGACGTTGCAGATGCAGTGCGTGACAAGTGCGTGGCTGGCGGCTGGGTGTGGACTGCTGCGACGCTAGCCTGATGGAACGGAGGAGCTGGATAAGGCATGTTGCCATACGGAAGATTGTATAGAGAATGCATATAAGGAGCCAGATAGTATGGATTGAACGGGCCCATTGGCACATGCGGCTGAAGCGGCATCATGCCTGGCTGACTAGGTGCTTGGACTCCGACAGTGTCACTTTGATCTCGAATGTGAGGCGGATGCGTTGGAACCTTGAGTTTGTTGCTGTCCGCAAAATGGGCTGACACCGGAGGGGCTGATATATCGCATTTCCCAGAGACCTAGAAATAGACATTATGCATCAAACGGTTTTCGCATAACAATGACACATCCTACAATGTTCGCAGCCCAATATTTGATCCTGATCTGCGTTAGCTCGAAGTACGTGTTATTTGTTTTGTTATGCCAAACACGCCTGTCTGGAAACAGTGGGCATCCACCGAGAGGATAGGTCTGCTCGAGTTGGGCTTGAGCAGGTTTGACCCGGCTAACCATGTCATCCTGAGATCACAGTTAGTTGAGTGGTATATGCAAATGTAATATCACGTACAAGGGAAGCCTTGCTATTGAAATCTCGAAGTTCACAGTCAAGATTAACGGGCTGAGAATTATCCATCTCGCCCATATCTGAATCCTGTTAAAAATGTGGATCATCCGGCACCGACATGCTACACAGGAGTGTCATACCTCTTCATCTTTTCTCGGCACCGGGGTATACAGCCAACGACCACATTCTCATGTCGGCGCTTTGCTTTTACAGCATCAAGAAGTGCCTCATAACCAGTCTCGTCGGCAACCTTCTTTCGTGGGGCACCTTGAGCTTGATTCTCAAACTTCCATTCGAATTTTGAGACAGGAAGCGCTGACACTCGGCAAGACAAGGCTTTCGCAGCGCGGGACTTGAATGAAGGGAAAGCAGCAGCCGTGTCACACTTGAAGGGTCCTCTGGAGATGATGTTAGTTGTTGAGACCTTCGCAGACTTGCCACCTGGTTTACGAGAGTCTGGAGATGCGGTCCACACCTGCACATAAACTGTGAACTGCCTCGGTCCATCTGCGTGTGGATCGGTTACTGAATCATCGTCGTCTTCACTCAGATTTGCCTGTGCTCTCATTTTCTTTCGTTGCTTGAGTCCCCGCTGTGTGACCCTCACTCTCTGGACTCTCCCCATAAGCGGCAGTAAACTTCGGGAGATGTCAGGAGCACAAACCTTTTTGGACAGTTTCTGGAGGAATGACTCATCCTCTGAGTGTGAAGTTGGGCCACATTCAGGTTCCTTCTGCTCACCCGAAGTGCTGAACAACGATGGGTTCAAATTGATGAACGTGATCTCAGGGCCATTTTCTTGATGGAAAGCGGGTGAGTGGGAATACATGGATGATACTTATCACTTACCGGGTGTTTCTTTTCTATCCGATGGCCAGTATTCCTCTACCTCACCACCCTGGGGCTCATACGGGTCCTCGTTCATGACCATAAACTCTCGCTCCTCACAGCTCTCTTCGGCATCATCATCCAGGTCAATTGTGTCGCATTCGGACCGTTGTGATTGAATAGACTCAGCGTGCGAAGTTCCACCAAGAATCTTGACCTGGGAGGTCAGCAGGTCTGAAACCACATCCGTAGCAGAAAGTGGAAGCGCTAGAAGCTTGTCAACTTTGTCATCAACCAGTGGCGGAAGGGCTCGCTGTGGTTTTATTTTGATTATGAGTTTCTCTGCCTTTGGCTGCCGAGCCGCCATCGCTGGTGGTAGACACGCACAGGCGACGAAGGAGTGCGTGTATGCACTAGTCGAGGACTACTAGTAACTTCGAGTAGTTTTGCTACATTTCCTTATCGGGCAGGTCTCACGACGCGCTCACAAAAATTTCGCGACTGTCATTATTTTTGCAAACAGCTGTAATCTCTAATTACGCACTTTCCCTTTTCTTTTCTGGGGTTGAATATTACTCCATGTTTCCTCTTTTTTCTTATGACGAGAAAATAAAAGCAGTACTGTACTAAGGTGTGACGAACTACCGCGCTACTGCAATGTTGCATGACGAACTACCATACTACCGTGTGACGAACTACTGTACTAACGCACAACGAACTTCCGTACTACTGTACTACCGTGTGACGAACTTCCATACTACCGTACTACCGCGTGACGAACGACCGTATTACCGTATTACCGCAGTGTCCGGTGTCCTTCTTCCGAACTTCCGTCACACCATCGACAAACTTCCCAAATTCTGCCGTGCCGAAGCGCGGTTGTCCGGCGTTCCATAAATCACAGCAACAATCACAACCAGGGAAAAAAAATAACAGTAAACGGCCAAAAGCCATTGCAAATTTTATCCAAAGTACATTACCGAACCAGGCCGCCCCCAACCATCCGACGCCGGCACATGCTCCTGCAGTGGTTAGGAACATGAGTGGCATCATTAGTAATGTCACAAGAAGCACGCGTTTGAACATGCTCGTTTGGGCACTCTGCAGTCATTGGTTGCAGCCGGAACGATAGGAATCAACATGAATAGTGAATAAACAGAGAATCACACTTACTTGGAGGTGTTCGATACTAAAGACATTCAAAAATACAAGTAGGCTAAGACCAGTAATGACGGACAACACAGAGCACCACATAGAAGCTCCAATGAAAGCGTATGGGAATACATGGTTCCAGTCAGCAAGAGTTGTTGGGGGAGTGGTGGTCAGAAACGAAGCACACGCCCTGCATTTGGCCATGGTAAGCACAAGGTATACCAGAGCAACTCGATTTGTGACATACCCAACCCCAAGGCTACCAATAACATTGATATTTGCTGTACGTTCGGTCAAACGCCTTTTGAGTTCGTTCCATTCTATCTTGTCCTTCTTTCCGGATATCTCGATAAGTTTTTCCAGCGACTCTTCGCCAAGGAAGGTAAGGAAAAGACCTGCATGCATTGGATGGCAATAAATTGATGGGCTCCTAGAAACATCGTGGAGCTATCACTTACATCGACGGAGCTGTTCAGTGATGCCAGTGGTGGCACTGGAAGGCATGCATAATGTGCATGCTCTTGATATCAGATATGATATAAGAATGAACATGTAGAGATTGGGCTACAACGGAGGGAAGAGTAGGTATGAACACAAGGTCCATACTATTTAAGGTAGTCGTACTGTGAAGCCAACGAACATCACGTGCAGTGACAACATGTGATGCTGTGCAAAACTGCATCACCTGTACATGGCCACCCCTGTGATCCAAACAAACCTAACCTGAGAATTAAGGATAGTTGACACTGCAAGCATTTCACAATTTTTCATGCCAAAATATCTTGAAAAAATTGAAAAAAGAGATACTCTTTTATTTGGGCTGTGTTCACTGAAAAAATGCAAATATAATATTTTGTTTTCTTTGTCTTTTTTGTGGACAAACATGAATTGATGGTAGTGCTGATTAGCTTCTGCACTAATGAGTATTACCATCAATCAATGTTTTGTGGCAAGTCATGCAAAGAAAAGAAAATATTATTTTTGCCTTTTCTCTTTGAAAACACCTGTGAAAAAAGAGTATCACTTTCTTCAATTTTTTTAGCATGTTTTCTGAAGAAAAATTGTGAAATGCTTGCAGTGTGAGTTGCATCATGAGACATGAGTCTGGCATATTCCTGATTAGGATGGGCTGCAAACTCACTGTGGTTTGCAGCAGACACAATCTTAGAGAGCAAAATATTCTGAAATTGCAGTGGATACAAGTCAAAATGGGTCTTGACAGTTGGAAGCAGTGTTCATTAAGTTTATTTTTTACAAGTTCAAAGTTCAACATTAGGTGCACTCAAAGTTGGCACACACACCTTTGCTCATGCTCATGCTTTCACTCACAGTTGCTCATGACCCCCCAATGTAGATATATAAGGCAGCTTATATAATCATGTACAGTGTTGTTATCTTGATATCCTGCATAAAAATCACTGCTACCAACAACTATGCCCCAGCCCAGCCTACATGAACAGTATCTAACAGAACTATATAACAACTCAGTTGTGTGTGCATAGCAGCAAATGTCTGTTGCATTACCTATATAACAACTAAGGTGGTTGGTAAGCTCGAGTGCTAGTATACAAAAGGAAGAAAATATTGTTGGTATCGCAGAGTAGATACCAGCATCCTGTACAAGGCGCTCCGAGGTAATAGAATATTCTCTATTATAGAAGACTATTCTAGAATAATGTTCTCACACAGTATAAATACCCGAGCCTATAGGGCGAGGGAAGTAATCAATATCTTATCGATAACTCCCACGATCGAGCTACTACTCTACAGGTTATGAGCCCCGGCTCGTCGCTATAAACAAATCCTCTATCGAATTATCGCTATTATCGCTATCTAAATAAAACCTCGCATCACTATGTCAGGAACCGGCGAAGACTTTGTTAACGTAACAACAAGTACAAATAACGCTAGTGGAACCGGTAGTAGGGTATGAAACCTCGGCGCTATCTCATCCTACAAGGTAGACACGCTTAAAGATAATAATTGGCACGCATGGCGGATTCGAATGCAGAAATTCCTATGCTTGCACAAGGTCTTTAAGTATGCCAAGGGGAGCTACCCAACACTGCAAGCATTTCACAATTTTTCATCCCAAAATATGCTGAAAACATTGAAAAAAGAGATACTCTTTTATTTCAGCTGTTTTCAAAGAAAACAGGTGAATATAATGTAATGTTTTCTTTGTCTTTTCTGCCAAAAAAAATGAATTAATGGTAATGCCCATTAGGTTCTTCACTAATGGGTATTAGCATCAATCAATGTTTTGTAGTAAATCATGCAAAGAAAACAAAGTGTTATTATTGCCTTTTCTCTTTGAAAACATGTGTCAAAAAAGAGTATCTCTTTCTTCGATTTTTTCAGCATGTTTTCTCAAGAAAAATTGTGAAATGCTTGCAGTGCAAAGCCAGAGGAGGATTCTACCAACAGTGCCGAAATTGTGGCGTGGGAAGAAGAAGATTTAATCGCGCAAACCCTCATATTAACAAATATAGATGACCAACAGATGGACCATGTCATGCATGCCGAGACAGCAGCACAGATGTGGGAAAATCTCAAAATGGCTCATCAGACATGCGGTGTTCAAACCGCTCTCATTGCAAAGAGGGAGTTACTGAATGCTAAGTGTCCTGAGGGCAATAACATCATGCTGCATATTAATAAACTCAAGCGTATGCGGAACGACCTGTCAGCTATGGGGAAACCAGTCCCGGATGACAAATTTAAAGATATTCTATTATTAAACATGCTGGAGTCTTGGACGACATTTACTACATCATACATGGCAGGCCAGATAGCCGGCAAAGGAGTGGATTCGGTCATGGTGGAAGAGCTTACCGCGGTACTGGTAGATGAATTCAAGCGCAGGCAGGGTTCTCCGCAAGAACAAACGTTATTTACCCAGAAGAAAGTAAATAACAAACGGAAAGAACCTACAAAATCCTGCAGTATCTGTGGACGCGATAACCACATGACTGACAAGTGCCATCACAAGGGGAAACCCAAATGCGGCTACTGTCAGAAGTTAGGTCACATGGAAGACGACTGCTGGAAGAAGCATGGCAGGTCGCCTAAAAAGGCTAAAACCGGGCAGGCTAATTTTGCCTCGATCACAGAATTGCCTACGCATGACATACAGGACGATGAACAGGTACTACACGCAGATGGGAACTGGACATCTAGCAGTAGTAGTACTAATACTAATAATAGTGCATTCAATGTATTGTACGAAGGAATAGATGAGCGTGTTGAATGGTACACGTGGGTGGCCGACTCAGGGAGTACAGCACACATAGCTAAAGATAAGATAGTGTTTAGGGATATGCTCCCTATACAAAAGGTGATCCGGGGTATCGGAGATCACACAATCACAGCGTACGGAGTCGGAACAGTCGTGCTACAGGCATGAGTAGGTAACAAGACTTCCATAATTACCTTGCGGAATGTATTGTATGCCCCCGATGCCGTACATAATTTAATTTCATTAACACGCCTCGATAAGGAGGGTGGCTCCTCTGTTTCCAGGGGAGGAAAAATGAAATTATACGACCAACAATATAATATATTCGCTATAGCTACTTTACACAACGGGATATATGAACTACGTGTCCGCAGGCATGAACATGCAGAGCGCACATACCAGGCAAGAACCTGGGATGAATGGCACCGGCGTTTCGGGCATGTTGGAGTCAAAGGACTCCAACGCCTTCAATGCGAGCAGTTAGTAAATGGACTTACTGTGGCGCCATCTCCGATCGTCGATTGTCCTGCATGTATCGAAGCCAAGCAAACCCGAATACCTTTTCCAGAAAAGTCCGCGCCGAGAACTACACAGCTGGGTGAAATGATTCACACTGACGTGTGGGGGCCAGCTCGGACAGAAGCCCTAAGTGGGCGTGCGAGATGGTACATATCTTTTATCAACGATGCAACTCGATACTGTGAAGTTAGGTTCATGGTTAATAAGGGGGAGGCGTCGACTAAGTTAAAAGAGTATATTACCTACCTCGAACACCAACTGGGTCGCCGGACGAAGGGCATACGTGCCGACAATGGAAAAGAGTACGTCAATAACGAGCTACTCACCTGGTGTCGCGATACAGGCATTGACCTACAGGTCACTGCACCATATTCACCGGCACAGAACGGCATAGCAGAGCATTTTAATCGAATGCTAGGAGAATTGGCTTGTGCCATGAGGATTGCAGGAAAGGTACCTGCATTCCTCTGGCCCGAAGCAATCTCCCATGCAGCGTATGTACGGAACCGCTCGCACACACGAGCACTGGTGGGAGCGACACCCTACGAATGGTGGACGGGACACCGTCCCGACGTGTCGCATTTCCAGGAATTTGGATGTTCTGTATGGATAATGAACGAGAGCGTCAGTATTAACAAACTAGATGCTAGGTCCACACAACATACCTTCATGGGTTTCTCAGATGGTCCTCGCGCTGTCCGTTTCTATGACACCTGCACACGATCCATCAAGACGTCCCATAATTTTCATTTCCTGAAGGATCCTGTCAGTATGCCAAATGCTCCACCCACCTTGTCAGATGGTATGCTGCACGAGGGGGAGCCGGAGCCTGAGAGCGTGGCTGACGGGGACATGCAGGATACCGAACACAAGAGAGACGAAGCTAAAAGAGATCAAAAACGCGTCAGTAAATGAAAACGGACAGATGATGAAAGAGACACTCACCAGAGAAAGAGTAAATGGCCCAGGGTAGTCAAGGACTACTGGGCGCTCAATGATCCTATGCCCGAGTTGTCAGAAAATGAAAGTGACAACTCACCTGAATTATTTCGAGACCCCGACGAGGGAGTACTCGAAGATAGCCCTATGGAACAGTCAGAGTTAGTGTATGCGGCACTAAATGAAAACGGTACCTTACCTGACAACCTGAGATCGCTGAAGGAGGCGCACGACTCACCCGAATGGACGGAGTGGGAAAAAGCTGTCAAAACAGAAATAGATCAGCTACACCGAATGGGGACATGGGAACTGACAGACTTACCAAAGGGTAGGACGCCGGTATCCAACAAATGGGTTCTCGTTTGGAAATACAATAAAGAAGGAAGATTAGAAAAATATAAGGCGCGCCTGGTAGTGAAAGGGTACTCACAGATACCGGGGATGGACTACACGGATACATTCTCACCGGTAGTGAGGCTGGAGACAATAAGGGCAATAATAGCATTAGCAGTTTCCCAGGACTGGGAGATCCAACAGATGGACGTAAAGGGGGCTTACCTAAATGGTAAGCTAAAAGAAGAAGTCTATATGAAACAACCCGAAGGCTTCGAGGACGGTACACAACGCATGTGCCGGCTGATAAAAACATTGTATGGGTTAAAACAATCCAGAAGAGAGTGGAACATTGAACTCAATAGACAGTTAGTGAAAGGCAGATTCAAGTGCCTATGGTCAGACCCTTGTGCATATGTCCGGTGGACAACAGAAGGAATAGAAATCATTACCGTATGGGTAGATGATCTCTTACTGTTCACGTCGGGACAGGGGCCTATGACATCACTAAAAGAACAACTGCAATCTATGTTCGAAGTTACTGACCTCGGAGACCCAAAGAAAATTGTCAGTATAGAAATCACACGTGATCAGGCCAAAGGAACATTGTTCATAGGGCAGACACGATACATAGATTCTATACTATGGGTGCAGGGATTAGAGAGCGCAAACAGTGTGAGGACACCAGCGGACACGAAGGTTCAGATGTTCCCAGAGCAGGAATGGGAGGAAGCGACTAACCAAAATAAGTACGCTTCCCTGATCGGATCTTTGATGTATGCTGCGGTTGCCACATGGCCTGACATCACCTACGCCGTAAATAGACTGGCCTCATTTACAGCAAACCCAGACCTAAGACATTGGGTGGCGGCCAAACAAATATTAAGGTACCTACAAGGGACAAAGGACTACGGTATAATGTATAGAGCAAAGGAAGGCAGTACTACTACCCAGATATTCCAAGGGTACATAGATGCGAGCTTTGCCAATACAGAGAACCACACGTCTGTCATGGGCTATGTATTCTTAGCTCAAGGGGGAGCCATTGTTTGGGGCTCGAAGAAACAAACCTTAATCGCACTGTCAACAACCGAAGCGGAATATGCCATGCTGGCTAAATGTACTCGAGAGTGTGTGTGGCTATGAAAGCTATATGCAGAACTAGGGTACAGACAGACAGAGCCAACTAAGATAATGACAGACAGCGAGGGAGCCCGAGCCTTAGCATATAATCCTCAATATCATGCCAGGATGAAACACTTCGACATATCTCATCACTACACGTGTGAGAAGATTGACCAAAAGAAGGTCGAGATTTGTCATTGTCCGGATAGGTACCAAACGGCAGATATACTTACCAAAGCGCTACCTAGGGACAAGCATGAGAGGCATACCCGAGAGATGGGTATGACCCCAGCTTGAGGGGGAGTGTTGGTATCGCAGAGTAGATACCGGCATCCTGTACAAGGTGCTCTGAGGTAATAGAATATTCTCTATTATAGAAGACTATTCTAGAATAATGTTCTCACACAGTATAAATACCTGAGCCTATAGGGCAAGGGAAGTAATCAATATCTTATCGATAACTCCCACGATCGAGCTACTACTCTACAAATATTATACCCACCTCAGTTGTGCACGTGTAGTGGCAAACATCTGAGGTGGTTCTACTATCATACAGGACTAAATACACTAAGTGGAAACAAAAGCATGACACAGGTGTTGAACCCAGTGTCATACAACAAAAATGGTCCCAGCATGGGACCTTACAGCATTAATAGAGTAAGACATTCTGATAAGAGAATAAATACCACATTATTTTCTAATGTATGGCTTGTGAATGACAAAGTACAGTGGCCTTGTAGACCCATGAACAGAAGGTGATTCTCATGGTAAACAAAAAAGGTGGTGTCAATTACCAAATGAAGACTATGAATGACTTGCCAAAATCTAACACTCCCCCTCAAGTCAGATGTAGGCCAAGTTTGACAGCAAAGTGCTTCACTTTTGGGGATGGACACCTTCGTTAAGGTATCAGCAATCATGTCAGCAGTTGGACAATACACAAGGCAAATCTTGCCATTTTCTACAACCCAGTGAATAAAATGGAAGCAGATATCAATATGTTTGGTATGTGTGTGATACTGATGGTCTCTGGTTAATGCAATAGCTGATTGATTATCTGAGAACAACGTGGTGGGTTCAGCAAGTGGCATAAAGAGCTCTCCAATGAGCGACCAAAGCCATAAGGCTTCCTTGGCTGTGTGTGTAGCTGCCACGTACTCACTCTCAGTTGTTGAGAGCAAGACGATTTCCTGTTGTTTAGAGGACCATGATACTGCCCCTCCATCAATTAGAAAAGCATACCTGGAGACTGCTCTGTGGTCTTCTGCCATACTTCCATCTGCATCCACATATCTGGTTAGCACACTTGGTGCTCCTCTGTATGTGAGTTTTAATCCTTTCATCCCGATGAGATAATGATAAATTCTTCTGACAGCTTCCCAGTGGGAAACTCCAGGATTTCCAGAGAATCATGAGACAGTCATCACAGCATATGAGATATCAGGATGAGTGGCAAGGGAGGCATACATGAGTGAACTGACAGCTTCGTGATACGGTTGTGGCGCATAGCAGCATATTCAGCACCCATTGATGGCGACTGTCCGGAATGCAGCTTGGTACTAGGTTCCATTGGGTTTGATACAGGTTTCAGTTTGTCAAAGCCAAAACATCATATAATCGATTCGATGTAAGGGCACTGACACAAGGAAATGGTACATTTGTCTCTGTTCTGGGTTACCTCGATACCGAGTAGCCAGTGGAGCTCCCCTAGGTCAGTTATTTCAATGTATTTCCTGATGCTTTGTTTGAACACCTCTATTTCATTCAGAGATGTTGTGGTGATGGTGCAATCATTGACATGGACAGCAATGATGGTAAGTCCGATTGGGGAGTGTTGTTTGAAGTAGATGGCTTGGTCAACAGAACACTGGGTGAAGCCCAGCTTGTCGACAAGAATTTCCAGCAATTTTTGGTACCAGTGATGACCACTCTGCTTCAGTCCATACAAGGTTTTTTGGAGACAGCATACCTTGTTAGGATGGTCAACAGACTCGAAGCCTGGAGGCTGATGCATATAGATTATTTCGTTGTCAGTGAGTGTACTGTTTAGATAGGCGCCCTTGATATCAATCTGATGAAGTTCAAGGTTCAGGCATGCTGCCATAGCAAGGATGGTTTGAATGGATGCAAGTGTCACAACTGGAGCAAAAGTATCGAAGTAGTCAACACCTTCAACTTGTGAGAAACCTTGGGCGACGAGTTGAGCTTTGTACCATATGATATTTCCAGCTGTGTCTTTCTTAGCACAAAACACCCACTTTGATCCAACAATATTGGTGCCATGAGGTATGTTGACAAGTTCCCAAGTCCCTGCCACTTGTAACATTGCTAACTCCTCTCTTATTCCAGCTTCCCATTGTGGCCAGTCTGGATGATGGCGGGCCTCAGCCAGTGAGGTTGGTTCTAGGGCCTCAGATTCAGTGGTGACAGCTTCCATTGCCATGGCAAGGTTGATAGTGGACAGGGCATCATCTGGGTCTTCGATGATGGTCATGAGGTATGCTGCAGTGAGGTTATCGTTATCGAGAGGGTTGGTGCTTTCTGGGATTGGAATGGAGTCAGCGATGTGAGTCAGTAATTGCACACCACGAGGTATAGTGGGTTGGTTGTGGTGACTGACATTGCCCTGCCCTGAGAGGATGTCAACAATGCATTGGCTGGGTTTTTGGATTTGTTTTGCTGTGGGTGGTTCATCTGGCAGTGGTTGGGTGATGGGAATGGGAGTGATGGGTGTTATGCACACAGTGGTCGTTGCTGGAGGGGGAGCAGGAGCCATTAGTATCGCATTTGGTAAGTGACTACCTTCTTCCTCCCCCTCATGAGATAACAGCTCAGCTTGGGATGGGTCCCAGTAGACATTATGTTCCACAGTCACCGAGCATTTCTCAGGCCAGTAAACATGGCATCCATTTGGGCTGTCATCGTCCACACCCATCCAATGGCCTTCAGCAATGCATCCTCCCAGCTTGGTGCCCCCTTTGATACGTACCCAGACATGTGATCCCCACATGTGTGCTTGCCTTAGGTCGGGTTTCTGCCCAGTGGCAGCCTCGAGGGGCATTCTGCCCTCGAGTGCCTTGGTTGGCATCCTATTCTTCAACCAGACAGTGTGGTGAATGGCCTCGCCCCATAGCATATGTGGTAAGCCACTCTCATGTAACATATCCCTGACTTTTTCCAGCAGAGTACGATTGAGATGCTCAGCAATGCCATTGTGCTGCAGAGTGTCATGAATGGTAAGTTTCTGTTTGGTACCAGCCACTTTGAGATACATGATGAATTCTTTTCCAAGATATTCACTGCCACAATCAGAGTGCAAGACCTTGACCATGGCATTATGCTGGGTCCAACACCAGGCTTTGAAGTCTTTGTAGGTGGCAAAAGCTTCACTTTTCTGGCAAAGGAGGTGCAGGTATGTGAGGCAAGTTTTATCATCTGTGAACATAATGTAGTAGTGCCTTCCTCCAATCGTTTCAATGGGGGCCAGTCCCCAAATGTCAGTGTGTACTTCAGCAGTGAACTCTGCAGCACACTCACCGATATGTTCCTTTGTGATAGGTTTCCTGGTGGCCTTCACATAGACACAGGCTTCGCAGAAAGTTGGTTCATCTTTTGTCAGATCGAACTTTAGACCCAATACAAGCCCATTCTCAGCCAGGTGACGAGCGACAGTTGGTGAGATATGCCCCATGCTTCAATGAAGCTCCATAATGGTGATGGTTTCAGTTGCTGCATTTGCTTTGCCATATGTGCCAGTATGAATGACATGATAAAGTCCTGCTTGGGTCTTTGGCATGTGTCCAATGACATTGTCATCTGGGCTGTGGATAGTGCAGGTCCCATCAGTGAAGGTAACAGAATAACCTAGCTGGTCAAGATGTCCAATGGATACTAAGGTGTAGCCCACCACAGGGGAATACAAGACTTTGGTAAGTCTTAACTTGGTGGCATTGCATCCATTTGGGACTTTGATAACCAAATCCCCAACAGCAGTGGCATTAAAAGATTGTTTGTTGGTGGCTGTGAACATCCTCGGTGGGATACTGGTTAGGGATTTGAACTGATCCTTGCAAGGGGAGATGTGTTGTGTAGAGCCAGAGTCATAGAGTTCTACGGTTGGGATGGTGATTTGTCCATCATGCACAAGATTAGCCAGTTCTGCAGGTGGTTCAGCAACATTACTGCAACAGGTATTGTCACTAGGAGGTGAGCTTTCTCCATTATCTCCCATTTCACTGAACATATCATCATCAGAGGGGATATATTTCAATCTTTCTTCATTGTTGTCATTGTTGGAGATGCTGAGCAGGTCAGGGATTTGGAGTTTGTTGAGGTCATTCAGAGTGACTATGGAGAATGCTCCTTCCTCTTTGGGGTCGAAGGTAGCTGCATTAGCTGAGTCCTTCTTAGCATCATCATTAGTGCTTTGACTTGCCAACTTATCAGGTTGTGGACATTGACTTTTAAAATGCTCTCTCGATCCACAGTTCCAGCATGGACCACACTGGCTGGTGCCCCTTGTGGGGTTTCCTCTGCAATGACCATCCTTCCAGTTCCCTCGCCCCTGGCCAGAGAAATTTCCAGGGGTCATAGCTAAGGCCTCATTGCCATCGTGAGCCTTCTGCTTGGCTCGTGGGTTTCGAGTTTCTTTATGACTGCAGCACTCTGATTCTTCGATGATAAGCAAAATGAGGATGTTGGGATCGATGGTTTGAGTGGGACTGTACAGGTGAGCCATTGTGAGTTGTCCAGATGTGAAGCTGGCAAGGTATTTGGGGAGGGATTGGATAATTGTTGATCAATAATCCTTTTCTTCAATCTGTATGCCAACGGCAGCTAACTCGTCTCTCTTTGTATGCAGATCGTCCAGGAATTGGCAGACATCGCCATCAACAGGGCACTGCATGCTCAAAAACTTTGTTTGAAGATCCATCTGAGCATAAGCTCCCTTTTCAGTATACTTGTGAACAATTTCATTCCACATAGCTGCAACGGTTGTAAGGCTGCACACTCAAAGAGCAGTGGAATTGGGGATTTGTTGGGTAAGTAAATGCTTTGCCATGTTTTTGCTTTTCTGCCACTTAGCAAGCTCATCAGGATCTGGGGGTGACACAGTTTCAGTTCCATTGGCCATGGTGACTGTAGGGCCAATGGGACACTGGGAGGTGCCATTGAAATGCGACCACAACTCTTTGGCTTCCACTGCAGTTTGGAAGTGAAGGGAGAAGATTGCCCAGTTTGCACCCTTGATGTTGAGCTTTGGGACATTGCCCAGAAGGGTGTTGGTGGTGATAGGGATGGCAGTAGACATACAGATCAGAGCTTCAGTGCAACGGAAGTTTCAGAAATAAGGTGAGACATTTCATAGGCTTTCTAGAGCACAGGGCTCATAACCTAACAGAACTATATAACAACTCAGTCATGTGTGCATAGTGGCAAATGTCTGTTGCATTACCTATATAACAACTAAGGTGGTTGGTAAGCTCGAGTGCTAGTATACAAAAGGAAGAAAATATTATGCCCACCTCAGTCATGCATGCATAGTGGCAAACATCTGAGGTGGTTCTACTATTGTACAGGACTAAATACACTAAGTGGAAACAAAAGCAAGACATGGGTGTTGAACCCAGTGTCATACAACAAAAATGGTCCCAGCATGGGACCTTACAGCATTAATAGAGTAAGACATTCTGATAAGAGAATAAATACCACATTATTTTCTAACATACAGTTTGTGAATGACAAAGTACGGTGGCCTTGTAGACCCATGAACAGAAGGTGATTCTCACAGTAAACAAAAAAGGTGGCATCAATTACCAAATGAAGACTATGAATGACTTGCCAAAATCTAACAGTATCTTCACTACTATATGCTCTTTATGGCCTTCAGGGACCTCCATCAACCACATATGACCATTGAGGAGGCAGCTCAGCAGCTCAATCTGGACATTTCCTGCATTCTTGCTAATAATCTCCTCCTGGCACCAGAGCCTCTGGTATTGGACACATCTAGTGTTGCCACAACTCTGACTATAGCTGACTTGAGTTGGAGCCATGTGCTCAGCTTAGTCAGACCTTCCAAAGTTGGTCAATGGTTCATTCTCCAACTTGACCTGGCTCAGTTAGTTGTGACTTCTGACTTCAAGCTGACCAACCACATCACTAGCCATTGTACTAAGATCTGTGAGCTCTTCCTCCAGTGCTGGCAAGAGTGTTTTATGCAGCTCAGAGTGGAGTTGAAGGTGCATGAATTGTTACTTCACTGTAGTGGTGTTCTGGAGCATTTACTTTGCAGAGAGCCATCAGAGCAATTTCCTTCACTGCAGACATATGGTCTGCTGATAATCTTGATTCCTACCTTGCGATGGTGACACACTGGATTGGATGTGAGTTGGGGGGTGTGCCACCACATTCTGGTCAGCTCGCAATGAAGGCTGCATTGATCACTTTTCACTATCTTCCTACCTTGCACACAGGCAAGGAAATTGCAAAGGCCATACTTCACCTCATCAATTGTGCTGAAATCCCAGTGGACATGGTGCATGTTTGACTCATATCAGACAATGCTACTAATAGTGATACTGCCATGGCAGCATTTGCATGGACTTTATGGATTTCACAGTCTGGATTTGGTATGGACTGGTGCTTAAATACATCTCACCATTGCTTTTGGTATGGGAATATGGTTAGCTGCACTCAGATTACTTGTTTCTTTGTTTTCTTTTCCTCATCAACTGCAAACATACTGTAGCTGTTGAGGATGCATAAGTTGGTGTAATTCAAGCATTTGCATTGGAAGTGTAGTTCCTCAGCATGGCATAGAACTCCCAGACCCCAGGTAACATCAGAGCCAGGATGGTATGCTCACATTAATACTCAGGTATTGCAGGTAGACCCACTTCCCATTCACTTCCTCATTGGGTGATGAGTAACCAGTAGTCGGAAATTGAAGATTTGAGTACCAGCTGCCACTTGCATGCCATGCAGTGGAGTTTGTATTTTGACCTGCTCCAACAATGATGGATAATGATCCATTTGAGCCATTCCTACTGATTATTGCAGCACTAGTGGGTATTGTCAGCCAGTGTTGCATCGAAATCATAACTCAAGACATCTCTTCTGATAATACTAGAGCACAATGGAATGATGATGAAAAGGGGGCCCTTGTATCATTTCTTCTTGAACAGAAACATGCTGGCAAGATGGGCAATGGCACCTTCAAGCCTGCCATCCTGAATGCTGCTGCTGCACACCTGTCATGATTGTTCCCAAATCAGAGAGGCCCAATGAAGACCAGGGAGCACTGCAAGAGGCAGATCTCCAGTGTATGCATTTATCCTCATCATCCCATTCACTGATCAACTGATCATTGTGATACAGCTCAAAACTGTGTTGAGGGATATCAACCAGTGGTGTAGCACATTGGGTGTGCATTGGGACAATGTAAACGGGGCAAAAGTTGGGACAGAGGAAGAGAAACAAGTCTTTAAAAGCTGGTTGCAGGTATGATCAATGTTTGTTGCATTCTAACTGAAAGCTAACAAATTGTTGATGACAGGGTCGCCCTACAAACTCCATGTGCCACTTTGAAAACTGTGGGTGGCCCCACCTTGAAGGTATGTATGGAAGAGTTGTACCCAAATGACCAAGCATGTGGTAGCCACACATACCATCCTGCCTCTCAGGCCATCACTGTATTGGACACTGCTGGGTATGGTGGGATCTCTGGCACATCTCTAGCACCTCTGTGCTGCTTCCAAGTTACCTTTGTCCTACTTATCCAAATACTTCTAGCCATACTTTGAGTGATCCAATCATGACACCTTTGATCTCTTCTGTTCCATTGTGGTTTGTAGCTCCCTGGGTTGGCACCCCTTCTGGCACTGTTGCAGATGGCATACATAATGATGGCTTTGTTGAGAAGCCTCCTGACTTCATCAACACTCAGCCCCAAGCATTCTCTTCACCCCACTCCTTGATGCCACCACCAGCTTCCCCTGCAGTATTTGCCAGCTCTGCTCTGCCCTCAATTACAGGTCCTATGCAATCAAGTAGGAAGCATTCCCTCGCAGGTGCCAGTGCCAATTCTACCCCCCCTTGAGAGATCCAGTATCAGCATGAGCAGCTTTGGAAACCATTTCCCTTGAGGATGATGGAGAAAGGTCATTGAAGAAAGCAAAGAAGGGTAAGCATGAATCCACCCAAGCTGCCCTCATCAGCATACAGGGCTCCCTGTCATATCTTGGCTCCATTGTCTCATCCTCATTGCCAGCTGCTGCACAGCAAATCCAGACTGATAAGCTTCAGCTTGCCCTAACAACGGTTGAAGAGTGGGACAAGGACCTCTCCATTGAAGCTAAGGCAGCTTTGATGGAAGTGTTTCATGTGGATGTGGGTGTGATTGATGTATATATGATGTTATATGATAGGGATCTCCACAGAGGTTGGATTCAATGCTGTCTTCACCACCTGAAACTTGTACCTGAGCATTATACATTGTAGTTCCCATACTGTAGCTCAAGTTTGTCATCCATAGCCATATCACAATCAATGTCTCATGTTTTGGTCTGCCACATTTAAAGAATAGTCAAATGAAACAGCTTTATTTGAAGTACAGGATGAGAAAAAATTTGTACTACAACTAAACTTGACCTTGCAAATGTAGATGGCTCTGGTAATCATTCCACATAGCTTCGGTGATAGCATCACAAAAGGCTTTGCTGGATATTTGCTGGGAGGGGGCATCCTTCTCACTCTGTTCTACATCCCCCACTTCCAATGAATTGCTCTCACCTCCTAGCTCATCACCACCATCTGCCTCATTGCTCTCACCTCCCAGTTCATCACTGCTATCTGTCTCAATGTCCCAACCATCCCTACTATCCCCCTGTTCTATAAAAGTCATAAAATCTTGTGTGGAGTTGATGTCTTGTCACTGGCCATGTGATGTGATTATATTATGCAGGACACAGAGAGAAACTGGAACAAGACCCTGAATCTCAATAGAGCATTCAGGAGCAAGAAGGAGGATTCGAAACTGATGTTTGAGGACACCAAAGATTTGTTTGATGATGTTCTGTGCAGATGCATGATGTAGATTGAACAGCTCTTCTTTATTTGCAGGCCTGCAAAGCATGAATAAGGACACCAACATATTGTATTATAGAAAAGAATACCTTAGTGATGCTTGGCACCATTCAGCCAGGTGATAATGAGTGTTGCAGTAAGGAATGAGGACCTTTGAAGACAAGGCAAAACTGGCATTGCTGAGCAGATACTTTCCTTCCAGTACATCAAGACTCAATGTGCATGCATCCTGGAAGATCTGCACATCCAAAGCTGATCCCTCCCAGCCAGTTAACTCTTGAGAGGAAGCTGTAGGCAGCCTCAGTAGTGACTCAACTACTGAGGGAACAGTGGGAAAAACCACACTACTAAGTGCGCTCTAAGCGCTTATGTAAGCAGCCTAAGCTCGCACCAAAGTCAAGTATGACACTGGGGTGATTTATGTCACAATGTTAACACATAGGTAAATTTCATACCAAAGTCACAAGTGAGCAAACAGTTTTGGGACACGAAGCCTTTTCAGTTATGATACATGGCATGATCACAGAGGGGAGGGGCTGCAGGAATGTGGCTGCCATCAATGGCTCCAATCACATCCTTGAAGTAAGGCCAGAAGTGATAGTTGTTAGTGATATTTGGGTGGGTAGAGGTGGCAGACAATGCAAGTGATACATATTTTGAATAGAACAGTTCTGATGCAAAGATTGCCACCATTTTGCGAAAATACCTAAGCATAGATGCATTAGGTGTAGGCCTTGAATACATATATCATGATGTACCTGGAGATCATGTCATTAGACCTCTGAAAACATTCTCCAACATATCTGATAGGTAGGCCTGTGATACAGGTATAGAGAAAAATAGCAAGTTGTTCTTCAAGGGAGACATTTTTCGAGGCTTGATGGCCATAGCTGTGGAGTTCAAGGGTGACTGCTTTGAAAATATGGGCACTCATACCCAGCTCATGGTGAATATGATCTGGGTGTCCAAGGATAAGTTCAACCAACCACACTTCTCCAGAGAGAGATGATGTGTGGTATGGCTGTGGACTCTTGAGGATTTCCTCAGAGACAAGACCTATCACCAACTTGATAAGGATGTGAATGATCATCAAGGCTTTTTCTCAGATAAGCTCTCTATGTGTGCCTTGAGTGCTGACATCCATGGCTGATATGAGGGCAATGGCCAGTGCTCAAATCTTCAACTTCCAACTACTGGTTACTCATCACCCAATGGGGAAATGAACAGCAAGTGGGTCTACCTGCAGTACCTGAGTATTAACATGAGCATACTGTCCTGGCTCTCAAGCAGTGGGGCACAACAAAATGATGATGGCAAAATACTGACAATATAAATGAGCTACTGATACAACAGGGCAGCACACAGCAACATTCACTGGCTCAGTTGAACAACTTGAACAGCTCTGATGCTCCATTGTCACCCCCTGCCAATGCCATTGCATCGAGAATCACAGTCATCATTTTGTTACTGTTCACTTGTGACATCACAAGAGCACCAAGAGCATCCTCCATTTCCCAGTCCTGGACCATCTCATTTTCCATCATGCTCCAGCATTGGGTGAAATGAAATTTATCTTGCCTGAGCAAAAATTTGAGTAACTGTAAGGCTTCCATTAACACAGGACTGATGTGTTTTCATTTCTTGGTGTCAGTTTCTGTGCTTGATGAGAAAATACATTCACAAGGGATGGTGGATGGTTGAACTGGAAGGTAGTCCATGGCAATGCAGTATATTGTGGGAACCTTGCATGCTCCAGCTATACAAAATATTAGCTCCAGTATATTGCTGATTGAGGTTCTCTTACCTCCCAAAATGCAAGTACATTGGCATCTGCTTGGCTAATTGTTGCAATGTATGAACCAAACTATTCTTCAACAGATGGCTGCCCTTGTTCCTGAGCCATGGGTGTGACTTCTATTTCATATAAGCCATAGAGTGAGGCTAGTCCCATGTATGCTGGCCACATGGTGGCAGGAGTTGGCTGGGCACTGTTGCTGGCATACTTTGCACAGTATTCTTGCATCTGAGAAGAGATAATGATTAATATATACTATATAGTTGCTAGCTGAGTACTTACTAGTTCCAAGATACTTGTTTTGACAGAGGAGATTTCATCACACCACTTATGCTCCACCCATGAGAAACATATAGAGGGATGTGCAACTTTGCATAATGTTGGAGTTTAAATGTTCAAACACTGAAAATGATTCCACTCACACATTGTGAATACATACACCTTACTTGCATGCATCAGTTTATGATATCATTCCCCATGAGCCAACCCTTCTCTGAGGAGTAGGCCAAATTGGGGGTTCATGGATGATGTGCTGATTCTCCTCCACTGTTCAAGGAAAGTTTCATATGTGGGCAGTGCTCCACCGAGCAATGGGATGAATCCTGAACTCATCATATGGTGGGCCATGGCAGGGGCCTTCAAACAAGTGGTTGCATCAACCACATGAACCAAAGCTTTCATACTCACATGCAGGGCAAACTTGAGGTCTTGTAAGACTTCCCAGTGCATCAGTTCCAACTTCTCTGGGATCAAATTTACATTTCATGGGACTCTGACCCAGAAGTCAACTGCCTGCAGCAAACTTTTAGATAATCAATGCACTGTGGCATGATCATGAACCTGGTGCAATGTATGAAGGTGGTTGATCATGTAGTAGGTTGAGTCCCAACAAGTTCCAACATCATGTAGAAGCTGGACAACAGGGAGAGGGAAGGGGATGCCACCCTTCATGAACAACTGATTGGCATTCCTGGATTCAATCATCTGTTGGAAGTTACGCTGGTGCTGACCTGAATCGTGGATACATCATACAGTCTCCCATCCACAGTGGATAGGGTTCTCTTGGACCACCATAATGTACTCCATGCTCTTCAAAATCCTTGGTGAATTGCCCCATGTCCTTGGAAGGCCAGCAAAATCTGCATGCATATAGCCATTAATAAGGTGTTGTATGCAAATATTGATGATATGAGGAAAACAGCAGATCCAATGCATGACAGGATCAAAGTCAAACTTGCACTCTTCCCATAAAGTCTGTGTGAATGCTGCCATGGCAGTATCATTATTATTAGCATTGTCCATAGTGAAATGACTGATCTACACGAAGCTTAGTAAAAGTATGTCAAATGAGTCAAACATGCACCTTGTCCACTGGGATTTCAGCATGATCAGTATGGCCTTTGCAATTTCCTTGCCCATGTGCAAGGTAGGAAGATAGTGAAAAGTGATCAATGTGGCCTTCATCATGAGCTGACCAGAACATGGTGGTGCACCACCTGACTCATGTCCGATCCAGTGTGCTGTCATTGCAAGGTAGGAATTGAGCTTATCAGCAGACCATATGTCTGCAGTAAAGGAAATTGCTCCAATGGCTCTCTGCAAAGTAAATGCTCAATAACACTGCTACAGCGAAGTAACGATGCACACACCTTCAACTCCACTCTGAGCTGCATAAAATGCTCCTGCCAGCACTGGAGGACAAGCTTGTGGGTCTTAGTATGATGAGGAATATCAGTATCCCACAAATCTTGATGAAGATAAAGAATTAGCCAATGAAATTGTGGACATTCCATTACATAGATCGCCTGATTCACCAATGATATTTGTCAGCAAAGCACTAAATGAATTAAAGATACCTCACCTGGTCATTGGAGATGATGAAATTGACCAGGAATTCATGCAGGCCTTGAATGGAGAAATCAGGCAGATCAACACCAGGGTCTCCTTTAGGTAGCTTTCCAATAGGAGCCCTGTTGTCCAACCCAGGTGGAGGTGGAGGCAGCAGGTGGCTGATTTCTGTGCTAGGGCAATTCAGTGCTTCTTGAAGTGTGTTGAAAGTATACCCTCTCTTGAAAGTGGCCCCAAGATACTGAGACTGCACAGGCCAATTGTGTTCTTCAATCTTGTTGAGATACACCAGTGGATGTTCAGAGTTGAGGTGATGCTGATGCATTGTAGTTGAAGAGTTCACAGAGTACACATAGCTATGTTGCCTTATATCAGTGTCACAAACATAGAATAGTTTGAATGAAACTTACTTGCAGACCACTGGAGGCATTATCCAATATTTGAGCCACAAACAGTAAAAGAACATGAAAGAAAGAGATACTATGTCTAGGAAGATTAAATATTTTTACCATGTTCTCTTTGTGTTTTGAAACATAGTATCTGCTTTTTCAATGTTTTATTTACTAAACATTGGTTTTTGCCCCCAGTGAGACATTACAGAGAGATAAACTTTCTTCCCCCTGAACTTCCACCCAAAAAAAGTGAATTATGTCATGGGCAGTATTCTGCCTTGACTGGCCTTGGCATGAGTTTCCAGTGGCTAGAGGGTCAACACTAGCAGTGTGGATGGCAGTAGCTTGAGGCTGGACATTCTCTTGCATCTCATGGTTCTCATCATCAATGTCAACATTGAGCTCTTCCTCAATGTCAATGAACTCCCCAGAGTCATGATCACAGTAATGCTGCAGCAAGCAGTGAGCATGAGTGGGACGAGCCCTGCCCTCAGGAGCCTGGGTCTCTGTGCTAGGCTGTGCAGTGTGAGTTGTTCATTGATGCTGACACTGACCTCTTGCCATGGGTGAGGAAGGAAGAAGGTCATGAGCTGATGGAGGGGAGAATAGATGTTGGTACTTATAGCTTCGCATTGCCAGTGCAACTGAACATGAGGCAGTACTCATGCCAGCTAGACTTGATCCCTTGGAGTTAGCATTTACAAATGCTCCATATACATACCTTTGTCAGGTGGTGATCAATTTAACTTATCCTTAGTTGGGAAAGCGATTGGAAAGCAATTGAATACTCAACAGATTTGGTGTGTGGAGGACAAAAGGGTAATGCCAAAGAAATGTACAAATAAGTTCCAGAAACACACAAATGAGAGCAATGAATTCAGTCATTTATAAAAGAAGTTTACCTATGAACCAACTTGCAGCATGCAGCTGAGTGTGGAGGGGTGTTTCAGGGCTCAGAGGATGTGCTAGAAATCTCATTCTCCATGAGCTGATATCCATTGTCATCCAAGTGAGCACACTTGATTCCATGAAACATGTTGAAATACCAGTCTTCATAATGTGACCAAGCAGTCACTGGGGATGAAGCCACGATCCTGGCTTGGATTACCCTCCAATCAAAATGGACTCCAAGATCAGCTGCCTGTAGCCTACATGCTGCAGACTTGGATGTGGAGATGTTCAGGAGTTCACTGATACCCTTCTTCACAGCACTTAATCCTTTGCTAATCACCTGTTCTGCCTCCCCCATTTTGATGCAGGGATATATGAACTTGAAAAAAGGTCACTTTAGCAAGTCATAAAGTGATGTAAAAAGTCACTTATGCCAACCATCAGCAAACTAACCATCAGCTGGCCAGAACTGGGCAGAACTGGCCAGGCTCCCCAGGATTCCAGAAAGGTCCCCCCCTGGCCAGGACTGGCCAGACAGAGCTCTAGAGTTCCCAGAATCCCAACCCACCCCCTCTGTCTAGGCTGGGCAGGCTGGCCAGCACTGGCCAGGTGCCCCAGAGTCCCAGACTATCCCAGAAATCTACTAAGTAGCACTACACTTTTCCTAATCATCAGCAAAGCAGACCATTAGCATGTAGTCAGCTAATAATTGAATTATATTATTATAAGATTCCTTTAATTACAATGGTACAGGGACTGCATATCTATGCTAAGTGGGCACAGCCTCACCAGAACCTACCCCCCTCCCTCTGCCACCCCACCCTCTGGTGGATCATCAGAGGGAGGGACAACAACAACAACAACAAGAGGAGATGAGGGAACCCACCCCCCCCCCCTGGTGGATCATCAGAGAGAGGGAAGACAATGACAACAAGAGGAGATGGTGGCAGTAATGGAAAGAGTTGTGGTGCCACAGTGACTGGGTTTATATACTTCTGTTTGCTTACCTCAGCAAGTTTCGAAGCCAGCTGTGGCACACCCCCACAAATTTCAATTGGAGTTTGAATTTGCCACAGCACATTGGTGCAGACTCAGATGTTGAAAAATCTACTATATGGAGTAATTGTACAGCCACGATGTCATAACAAAAGGTGTAGCCTATGATCATAGGACCATGGGGATATGCTTACCTTAGCAATATCTCCTTTTTTGGGCGAGATATTTGCAAAGTTCTGCCAGAGACCCAGCACATCAAAAACTAAAAGTGGCTGTACAGTTATGATGTCATAATGAAAGTTGTAGTATGTGATGTCATGATCATGTCAGTATGACTATATTGTCAATATGTCCATTTTTGGATGAGATATGGGCACATCATAGCAGTTCAGCCACTTTTTGTTTTGATGCAATGCATCTGAAAGTGAACTTTGCCAATATCTCACCCAAAAAAGGAGATATTGCTAAGGTAAGCATATTTCCACAGTCCCATGATCAAATGCCACACCTTTTGTTATGACACTGTGGCTGTACAACTGCTATATATGGCACATTTGTATGTAACATTTATTATAATCTGGAAAAGTCTGAAACTCTGGAGTAGTCTGGACCAGAAGTCTGGGAACATCTGGCAACTCTGGAGTAATCTGGACAAATTATCTGGGAATGTCTGGGACTGCTGGAAACTCTGCAACTCTGGGGTAATCTGGACCAACTATCTGGGAATGTCTGGGACTGCTGGAAAGCTGGGGTAGGAATGGCTGGTTTGCTGATGACCACCCCCTTGCTATCATCAAGATCCATCCTCTCACACTGCAAGCATTTCACAATTTTTCATCCCAAAATATGCTGAAAAAATTGAAAAAAGAGATACTCTTTTATTTCAGCTGTTTTAAGAGAAAAAAGGTGAATATAATATAATGTTTTCTTTGTCTTTTCTGCCAAAAAACATGAATTAATGGTAATGCCCATTAGGTTCTTCACTAATGGGTATTAGCATCAATCAATGTTTTTTGGTAAATCATGCAAAGAAAACAAAGTGTTATTATTGCCTTTTCTCTTTGACAACATGTGTCAAAAAAGAGTATCTCTTTCTTCAATTTTTTCAGCATGTTTTCTCAAGAAAAATTGTGAAATGCTTGCAGTGTCAGCCCCATCTTCCTTAGTCCATACATGATACTGAATGTCTCTAATATCACACCATGTGTGATTTCTATGGGCTGAGGTTCAAGTTCAGCTTCTGCATTGATGTCAGTATCAGCTTCAGTAAGCTCAGACTGCTCAGTGGAGGTAGATGGATCCAGTCACACAGGGGAATCAGGTTTGTCAATGGAATGGGAGGCAGAGGTCGAGGTACATTCATTAAGCATCATAGTGCATGCCTCGATAGATTGAGGGAGGGTGAGGAAATCTTCTTTGAAAAAAGATATGTCAAGTTTAGAAAAGAATGACCAGGTCTCAGTCCCCTCCTTTGGAGAGCAGTAGGAACAATTCTCCGAAATGAGAATCACAATGACAAGGGTGATTTGTGGCCAGCCCTCAACCTCACACCAAACCTTCCTCATCAAGTCATTGTGGTCCTGGCTGAAGGTGCACTCTACAATGGCAAGGAGGGTGCTAGATCCTCTTGTGAGAGGGTTCATGACAAGGGCAAGATTGGAGGTCACAGAGAACCCTGTGAGTGGTGACCACATGCTGATGTTTGCTTGTAAGCTGGTGTGAAGAAGCATTCCATCAATCAGAGGCTGGTCCAGTATGTGCAGCACAGCCCAGCCAAAATTGAAAATGGAAAAGTCATGTGTGGCTCTTGGCATCTCCACAAACAAGACACCATTCATGGGGTGGTGAGACAACCTGACAGTCACACAGTGGCAGTTTCAATATTTTCAGACGCTTTAAAGAGTATTCGAAAGTGAAAACAATATTTTTTATTATGATTCAAATTACCACGCTCTTATAAAATTTTATTCCGAGAAGGCTTATAATTTTTATTGCCAGTCTATATTGGGAAAAACATTATGATATCTATCCAAAGACAATTGAAAATTATATATGGCGTGAATGTCACAAGGTTATTGACAGCATTATCTTCCTAAAAAGATTGCAACAATAGGTAAAGTTTAAATTTGGAAATCACTTTGCAGGCACGCTTAATTTAATGTTACACAATAGATTCTGAGATCATCGAAATAATAGCTTTTCCAATGATCAAAATGTAATATGAAAGTAAATATTTAGAAATCAGTTTCCATATGCTCAGAAGTGATCACGCAGTGAGCGGGCACAAGGCACCCAATGCCTGCCCAGTAATCTCCATGTTAGGTATTCATTTTGTCAAACCTTGAATGCGATCGAGCATATTTAGGCGATGGTGTAGACAGAGATGATAGCTTGACACAGTGCTGAGAAAGAGTTAGCATATCGTGAGCATTGTCTTCGAAGGGGAGTACGAACAAAGTAATTTGAGGTGGCTGGCAATTATAGCTGTTATATTTCGTATAGTTTGTGGCAAGAGGAAGATGGACCAATGATCTAGGACAACATGGTCATGTGATAATCGAGCCGACAGTGTGGACGAGCTTAAACTAGCAGTGCATGTTCGTCACATTGCTTCTGCCAGCTCGCAAAAATATGGTACTGTTCTATTATCTTATCATGTTTCGGTCTACTGTAAATATTAGTCTGTCTAGTGGTATGCTGGCATACAAGGGTACATGGGATTACAACTTGGAATCTGGGAAGATAGTGAAAAAGGTACGCATGGCCACAGGGTTTACGGACCTGTCGAAGTAAATTGTGTCTACGTACATATTTTTCGGAGGCTAGACGCTGAGAAGGACATGAATTGGGAGGCTTCGAACACTTCCGCGAAGACGGCCTTTCATCCGTAGAACTTGAACCTCTCCTTGAACCTGTTCTCGATCTCTGTCAAAAAATTGTCGAATAATGTCCTGTCATCAGCTGCCCATCGCAAAACTAGCTACCATGCGGTATCATCCTCCAACAGAGGAGTCGTCTTTGCTTGCTGAGCTGCTGAGCGGCCTTGATAGAATTGAAGCCCTCTGGGCTTCACCAAGATGATCGCCATGAAGTCGAGCCATTCTTGTTAAAACCTTCGCAATGATTCGGTTGCAGGACATTGTTCATAAGTTATTTATCAATGTCTACACATGTTAGGTAAATCATGCAACGCTGAGTGTTGAGAATCTAGTTAGTATTACGAACATTCACAATAGTGCACAACTTATCTTTCGCACCGCTTCGGTCTTTGTGTATACCAACACACGGCATCTATGGACAAATTTAATATTACTGTAATAGACGCTCTATTAATGGGCAACCTACCTAGGCCTATCGGTGGGTGGAAAAGAGAAAGAAGTGTTTCTGAGAGAAGTCAGCGTTGATATACAGAACGCAACTCACGGTCACATGCATATCCACCATCACCAGCGAAGCAACTGTACTGTGTGACCGTGAGTTGCGATCAATATATCAACGTTGACTTTTCTCACGAACACCTGTTCTACCCCCATATATCAGTCGCTTAGCTTAGTATACATCTAATACTGTGTAGTAGAGATGCCGTCGGATGGTGTTAAAGTGTGTCATTGATACAATTTGCCCGTAGTGGATTCAAAACTACTGAGGATATATCCTCCAGGAAAGATTACAGCATGATGGGCAAGATTATCATTGACACGATTCCTGGAATGATGCAGCAAATAAGTTGGACCCTCGTCAACCTATTATACCTCGCCGTACGTCCTCCGGAATGGGGTATATGCAGCTAATTCAACGTTATCACAGTTGTCCTATCTCATGTTTCATTGGGTCACTGGCATCCCGTTCGACAACTGAACTACACGCAGGGGCATACGACGACCTTACCCTATGGGAACAAACTGACGATGGTGCACAGTACACTCCTTCCAAGAAATGGTTGTTCACTGCACCCATCCTATAAGATAGTGAACAATGGCACACATGGCAACAGGGTTTATGGACCTGTCGAAATCTATGGTTGCAAGAAGTGCGAGCTACATCCCATAGGCTTCTGAGTTTTTCGCATGCATATGGTCATCAAGACATTGCTCAAGGACTATTTAGGAACAAGTAAATCGTATCTACGTGTACATAACCTGCACATACAGTCTACCAGAGCCACATGCTCTATTCCTAAGGCCATTTTCAGTCGCTTGCCATGAATTGACTATCATGACGTACCTGAGTCAGTTGTAGTATGACGACCTCCTCCTGAGAATACTGCCACTGTGCAAAGTGACACATCACCCATGACGGACTGGACAAATTCTAATGCATCTGAAAGTTTAGCACTGTAGAGGGATGCAGGAAAGTGTGGATAGCGACAAAATGGGTCGAGCATATCTTCATTCATGTGTAGCTGGCGTTGAATGACGAATTTGACTTCTCCTTCATGAAAGATTATGTACTTGATACTGCCAGGAATGGCAGTAGAAGTGCAGCCCCAGGGTAGAAGAAGACTAAACTGTTACCAATATGGGTGGAACAGGCAACTGAAGGTAGATCCACCAAATCAGGAAGTGGGAATAGAAGACATGCGATTTTGCGGAAGTGAGTTTGCAGAGATCAATTGGCACTGAGGACGGGACTTTGTCCGACTCATAGGTAGTGTCATATGACAGGTCTCCACCAGCAGATAGGTATTTGTCAAATAAAGATTTGCAACGCTGAATAGCCTTCGGACGTTCTGGACGAGACAGCCAGCATCTGATCCGAGAACCTTGCACGAACTGTGTTCAAAACAGTCTCCTCTTGCTGACCTATGGATAACATGAGCATCATGGACACCTGTAACTCTGGAGTGGCATACCAAATTGGTGATTCGTTGGCATGCATTGCAAGTGTCCGATAAGGCGTTCATAGGGGAAGCTCCACCATGACCTTACAGGTCCAAAAAGTCTGAGGTAGTCATAAACATGGATAGCCATATGATAATTCGGACGTATGTGCACATGGGGGAAGATCTCTGGCAAAGACTTGAGCCAACTTGTGACATAACTGCGGTATGCGGTCATGCGGTCCTCTGTCATGCTTCGCAGACATGCGATGCACACAGCATGGACCAGGTTCATGGTGTGCTCCAAGATGCGAAGATATTGGGATTCTAACTCATCAACAGGCTCCTTGTAACCTCGTCCCCATAGGCTTATTAATGCCAAGGGGAGATAAATCGTGACCATGGTATGCCACTCATCAGCTTTCAGGGTACCTGCCCTAGTGTCACCGAAATTATGCAGTACTGATCTCACCCATGACGGGGTGTGAGTATCTTTAATGACTTGCTGGATTCGGTGCATCACCTCTGGAGTCGATGTTTGGATGACAGGGGGAGCTTTCATAGGCTGGTTCTGATGCTGCATGGATATAAGTTGAAGGGTATCTGGAGACCTGATACGATACTCACCCAAGCCAACAAGGTGTCTACCCAGCAGTGCTTTGCACACCTTCTTCCCCACCTTCCCCTTCCCCCAGTCTGGTTGAAGATTGAGCCCCGCTGCTACATACTGTAAAGCTTCAATGTTCTTGGCCCGTAATTTCCGTCCTAGTTGGGAGATGTAGCGAGCCTTGTTGATCGACTTGTCATCACAGTAGTCCTCCATGGCACTCAGGAGAAGCCTCTGAATAGTGATAATTTGCTTTCGACTATTGGGATTTAATCTTGCGACTTCGCTTTCATCTGTGCTGCGAAAGTTGTACTTGAACGCTGGACGTGGTTCGCTTGCTAAACGTGCTGTCACTGTCAGTGAGTCCCAGGTGTTCACGAAACTCGTCCTGGGTCAGCCCCTCGAGCAGGCAGTGCATCGGGTCAACTACCAACTGGCATGGGGGGTTCCAATAAGGGAGGTGCCAGAGTGGCAACCATCTCACCCCATAAGTATGGAAAAGCTTCATGCATTTAGCTGCCAAATGAGCCTGCTGGTAAGTCTCTGCTTGCAATCGTAGAAGAGCATGATTGCGAAATTGCCAGTCATCTGAAGTGACGTCTGTCCACCCGAGGGTATCGATACGAGAGCAATTGCATGTAGTGCAGTAAAAGTGACTAGTCACCACTGCTAACTGTGCAGTCTTCCTGGCGGCTGGAAGGTCGCATACGACACAAGCCAAGGCTGTGTGAATGACCCAATTTCTCCAGGAGCCTGTATGAGAAAACTGCATGCCTTGATCCCAGCTGGTGACCATATTGTCAATCAGCAGGTCCAGAAAATGATTGATCTGGTCTCCAGAAGGCTCATTTGGACCGGGGATAATCCCTGCCAGATACATGTTTTCAGGCTTATACCACATGTCCTGGGGAAGGTTCAGGCATACACAGGATATGATGCTGCAAGAAGTTGTCGTGTTATGCTGTTGGTTACCCTCGATATTGAAAAAGTCTACATTTAGAGAGAATATGAGGCGACCTTCATCCCCATGATCTGCAAACAGTTTCTCCCCATCAGGTCCTTTGAACATCCATAAGAAGTCACCATCCCAGATGTCCCTCAAGAGAAAGGGTCAATGATTTAGATTCTCAACCAAATGATTGCAGGACTTGTCCATGAGTTGTTCCAGTCCAGGCCTTGCAAGTAAGGCTGCAACATAGTCATGAAAATGGTGGTAAACAAAAGTCTTAATGGGAAGTTTGCATCCATCCTCCGGATCCTTGACAAGCATAGCATTACAAATGTCATCACCAGGCTGAGGCATGTTTGTACAAAGCATAGGGTATGAGCATTTCCCCTTTTTGGTTTGAGGTTTGTATGTGCAGCTGCAAGTAGGACACACTGCATACACTGTTGTGCAGGGCTCAAGACTGAAGTGGGAGAGTGCAGCTGGTATAGTTTTGGGGATTTGTGCCAGGGTATGGTCACGTAGTGCATCCAGCCGTGGACTGACTAGGTCGAACACCAAGCTGATGACAAGGGAAATCACTTGTAGGAAAAACTCCCCTGCCCTACGGCCAACACCCAGCACCAAGATGTTGACAGCAGCAAGGAGAAGGGAGACCTGGGCTATTTCATCGCAACCATCAATCAATGACTTGAAATGGTGTGCTACATAACCATGATTAGTGGAAAGTCGTGATCTTAGGAAGACATACATACATGAATCATAGTCTATTGGATTCCTGTCATCCTCTTCGGGGACGATGCACCCTTCTAGCTCATCACAAAGCCTGGCAAGCTCTTCCTTGTGCATCGTAACAGAATCCACTTGTCTGTTCACATCGTGCAAAGCCCTCCTAATTCCCTCAACATCGGTACAGAGTTGCTGAGAGCTAATGGTGGAGGAGAATCACAGCGAAGTTCAGATTCATTTCTCAATAGAATCAAGTACCTTGTGTGCCTTCACCATACAACTGTTACTTTCATGGTTAAATGTTGGGGAACTACATCTTCATAGCATTCAGCCATGCAAGCACAGAAACAACTATAGATATTACCTGTTCATAATATTCATAGTGGCCATCACAGGGACATCACAGATAGTCAAAGTGGGGAGGGCAGAAGTAAGCATATCCACGTCTGCTTCTCATGAAGACCACACTACAGGAGATATATCGCTGGCAAGATCATCACAAATAGTCAAACCGGGAAAGGCAGAAGTAAGTGCATCCATGTCTGCCTGCGGTGAAGACTGTGTGGCATGTGTGCACTTGTCAGGAAGGGTTTGACTGGGGCATTCATCTCATTGTCAGATATCAGCAAGGTGTATCACACGAAGTGCCAGAGAGAGGTGTTTGCCTTTGGGATTTGCCATGATGCCATGGTCATCCACCTCGCAACACAACACTGCAAGCATTTCACAATTTTTCATCCCAAAATGTGCTGAAAAAATTGAAAAAAGAGATACTCTTTTATTTCAGCTGTTTTCAAAGAAAAAAGATGAATATAATGTAATGTTTTCTTTGTCTTTTCTGCCAAAAACATGAATTAATGTTCACTAATGGGTATTAGCATCAATCAATGTTTTTAGTAAATCATGCAAAGAAAACAAAGTGTTATTATTGCCTTTTCTTTTTGAAAACATGTGTCAAAAAAGAATATCTCTTTCTTCAATTTTTTCAGCATGTTTTCTCAAGAAAAATTGTGAAATGCTTGCAGTGTAAGTCCAAATGCTACTGCAATATAATCTGTTGGAGAGTGCAGATCATAATTTCAATGATTGATTTCCAATGATTGTACGAGCTCATGGTTCGGAGATGTTGACAATGAGAAGAATTAGTGTTATTGAATATATGCCATGCTATGGAACCATAGCTGCCTGGACATGCATACCAATACATACAAAAAATAGCAGCAACATGTATCTGACTAGGTCTTGCTAGGTCCGATTCTCACTGGGAATCACTGCCAACTGCTGGTTCTGATGTGTCAATCTAGTGACTTGATATTTTCCATTCAAACAATCATTGTCCAACTGACTAGTATCTATGGATGGTATATGGATACTTTGCAACTTCAGGCTCCAGCAATGTGATGGTCAAATCATACTGGGCTGTTTGTACTATGTGGCATGGATTTACAGCCTAAATTCAACTGGCTTGGTGTAAAGGTACATATATAATGTATCTGCGATGTGCTGCTTACATCTAGGTGTTTTCGCAGCCTGGCTCAGCCTGAAAGCCAGGCCTTGGAGCCCAGCTGCAGGGCTTTCAAAATGACAGGCTGGGGCCTACAGTCATATTCACCATTACACTCATAATCTGTACAAAATATTCTAAGATATATCAAATAACTGTGGCCATGGGATTGCCCTACCATTGGGGGTCACATGATTATGTCCCTATGCAGCAATGGCCATCCAGGATGGGCCACCTTGCACCAATACACAGTAGGTCACATGAACCAATTCCCACACACAATACTCACACACTCAGATCACATGACCACATCCCCACCTGCCAGACTGTCCGTCCAGGACAGCCACCTTGCACTAATGCACACTAGGTCATGTGACAATATCCCTACACAACATATGGCCATCCAGGACAGCCACCCTGATGAACACTCACATGACCAAATTCACACCCACTACTAATCACCATTGCTTAGTGTGGTTTTGTGCAGTATGTAGTCACATATATTAATTGTATGCAATAAATCTGAATGGCTGAGACCCATTAAGTCAAGAACACTTGACACAGCCCGAAAGCCCTGGCTCGGGGCTTGCCCAGTCTTTGAGCGCCTTAGAGGGCCTGGCACAGGGCTCTCAAATCACCAGGCCAGCCCAAAGCCCCTAAGGCCGACCCTATGGCCAGCCTAAAGGGGGACGGCTTTGGCCCACTTGGGGCTTGGGGGCCATGTGGAGGAAAACACTACTTACATCATCACATGTGTGTGACAGTTGGCTGGCTTGGTTGGCCAGACAAGTGCCAGAATAGTATGCCCCAATCTCTTTACATGAGCATCATGAGGCAGGTAATCATGGTTAACATCATTTTCAACTGTTGGCCCAGTACGTTGCTGAAGGAAGCAAATGAGAATATAAATAGAAGGATACCCCTCTGCCATTGATATATTTCACTACATAATCCATCTGCCTACTGTGTTGACTTGCAGGTGCACATGCAGGTGGGCAAGCAATTAGGATGTGGGACTGGTGATGTTGCTACCTAATTATCAATGGTAGTCTGGGGGTCTGGTCATGCAACCAAATATTTCACATACTAGTCAACTGAACAATATTGATGTTTTGAAAATCTTTTTGGGGCATGTGTTGATATCATCCTTGACAAAATGTAGAATATGAACCCAACTGAAATAAATTACCTGATATTGCTTGGGTTACGCATTGGGTGACAAACTCTCAGTGACTGACTGAATGACCTGCATCAGTCACATCATGATACTGCCCAGACAAAGCAGAATCTCAACCTGATCAGGCAACTGGGGATGAGTGGCTTCTCTTGAACTCATGTCAACTCCCCTCCACCTTTAGATTTATGTGCAGGTGCCTTCAACAAGTTCTAGCATGCACAAAGAGAGCTTGGAGCAATTTAAATACCACATATTTACTGATCACAATACTCCAGAGTCAGAACAAATGTCTGTGAGGGTAGAAGGTTGGGGAAGCTGGGGAACACTACATGTCTCATTGGGAGAAAATCTAGAAGCTTCAAAACCACTTGCATCTTGTTCAGGGATGTTCATAACCCCTGGGACAGCTCATCTACAAATGCTACAGTGTCAGCCTGATTTTGAGCAACTGTACTCCCAGTATGGGGAGTAGAGTGACCATGTCAATGAAATTAAATATAGCATGATTCCAATGGCTGTCCTGTGTAGTTTGTAATTGTAATTCCCCTGGGAGAGCTATCATATTAGCTCTACATGTTGTAGATTATTAAGGATGCCAACTGACATCACACCACAAATGAACCCTGGGCATCCTGACGGCCATCCTGCACACAGCTGAATCTGGACATTATGTCATGATTTATACAATGTGGGCTGGCCATCCTGGATGGCCACACAGCATCATGCTTGTTCAATCATGTGACTTAGGCAGCATGTGTTTCATTCTCACCATAGCAAAAACTCAGAATCACTTGACTCATGGGTTGCTAAAGCAATTGGCCACCCAGGATGGCCATCCCTCATGCATCACACTATCTAACAAGTTGACTCATCACTGAATATAGATCCCACCATGGTACCCATGCTCGACTGCTTGGTATATGTGGAACATCACCTTCCCTGCTAGTTCTGAAATAGTATCTAGTGGATTAATATTTACCCTTTGGGCAGCCATGTCAATGTTCTGGTACCTATGATATGATATATGGATACTATGTAAGATTCAGGCAATGGAGGGTCAGATCTCCAAGCTGGGCTTTGTCCTATTACAGCATGGATGTACTGGCTAAATTCAACTCATATTGTGTAAAGGTACATATATGAATGTATCTGCGATGCATGGCTTACATCATCACATGCATGTGGTCATTTGCTGGTGTTGGCTTAGTAGGTTAGTCAAACGAGAATATTGATAGATTGCATACTGCTCTGCCATTGATATATATTTGACTACATAGTGGATGTAACTGAAGATCAATTGCATAGCTAGTGGGTAGTTGACTGTCTGACTACTGTGTGACTTGCAGGATGGATGGCCAGTAGGCACACTATTGCAATGTGGGTCTGGTCATGTCACAAGCTAATTATCAATGGTAATCTGCCTTACTGTGTAAAGTGTTTTGTCTCTGCAAGCCAAGCCTGAGAAAGCCATGGAGTTTACAAACTGGTCAGCACATGTAATATTGAGACAAATGAAACATGCTCCATGTTTGATCTGTTGGTGATCAGGTGGTTGATCACATGCTTTATATAATGTAGAATAGAACTAGATTGAAATTGTCCACATGTCTAACCCCGGTGATATTGGGTGGCTGATTTCAATCTATCTCAGATTCTACCATTTTGTCAAGCATTATCAACCACCTGCTCCCAAACAGATCTTCACATATAGAACATGTTTCATTTATTATTTGCATTGACATTCATTTGTCTCTCTACTCAAATTTCAATACTCCAGCAGCATTTCAAGTCTGAAAACATGTATGGCCACCTACACATTTGTACCCTCATCAAATCACTTGACAAAATGGTTATGTTGTTAACCAGTCATGATTGTCAAGCAATGTTCAAAATATCATATTCACATTTTGAATACCATTGTAAGCCCAATCTAATATTACTGATCTGTTGTGTGTGGTTGATGTGACCTGTGTTTATTGCATAGTTACTGTTAAGTTTTTGCATGGTGGCCATGTGTGGGGATATTGGTTACATACCCTACTGTGTATTGTGTAGGTGCCCTCCTGGATGGTCTTGTGACCCAATGCCAAGCAGTGTTTGCATACCCTGGCTCGGCCTGAAAGCTGGGGCTTGGGTGCAGCCTGGGGGGGGGGGGGCTCAGGGCTTTCAAAATTGCAGGCTGGGGCCTTGAGCCTCTCTAAGGGAACAATAGGGCCTAAAGCCCAGCCTCAGGCCCTTAATATAGGGCTCAGCCCGACTTCAGGTCAGGGCTACAGTCATGTATATAGTTACACACATAATCCATACAAAATATTCTAAGATACATCAAATAATTGTAGCCCTGGGGATTGCCCTGCCATTGGGTCACATGGATGATATGATAACCCTATGCAGCACACGGCCATCCAGGATGGCCACATCGCACCAATATGCAGTAGGTCACATGACCCAATTCCCACACACAATACTCACACACTCAGATCACATGACCACATCCCCATCTGCCAGACTGTCCATCCAGGATGGCCACCTTGCATGCAGGCTGGGTCTGTGACCATATCCCCACACACCATATGGCTGTCCAGGATGGCCACCTTGCATCAACACACAATAGACTCACATGACACCCACCCGCTACTTATCACCAATACTTACTGGAGTTTTGTGCAGTATTTAGTCAAATATATTAAATTGTAGGCAATAAATTTTGATTTTGATGGCTAGTAAGGACACTTGACAAGCCACAAAGCACCAGTTGTTTGGTGCTTTTAGAGGGCCTGGCTTCAGGGCTCTCAAAACCTCAAGCAGGCCCAAACCCCTACAGGCCAAGGTTTAGGGCCTGGCTTGGCCTGGCCTAAGGGGAGATGGCTTGGCCCAGTTGTGGAAAACACTAATTGCCAAGGAAACCCATCTTGTGCCAGATCATTTGATGGAGCCAAGAATATTTTGTTATGGGTCATGGCTACACTCAAGTTGATACATGACACTCACTCAACTCAACTCTCAACCTGTGCAATAGATTACATAGTATCATCCATCTCACTGATGGCATTTTGGACAGCTGCCACCTACAGGCATGGGGCCCACCTTGGATAGCTTAAACTTGATTGACCAACTTTGCTGATAGTGAGCAGTGTGCATGCTATGTGATTGGCCATCTTGGATGGCCATCTGGCATGACAACTTGGTGGAATTCAGCACCACCCCTCAGATGGTCAAACTGCCTTATGCATCAGCATTCCCATGGGAAATACACTCTTATGCACCATTGCCATCCAAGACAGCCAGCTCCCACCCACATGTGACTGCTGGCTCTATGGTTGCACGGCTAGAACATTTGGAGGTCTTGTGTGACAATGGTATCATCCCCATGTGCTGTTTGCCATCCAAGATGGCCACCCATTGGCCTCATGCCACTGCTCAATGGATGTAAAGCCCATAGGGGCTTGCCATATAGGGAACCCCAGTCCAAATAAGGAAGTACATGGGGTTAGGTGTAAGGTCAGAAAGGCTCTAGGGTCGGGGCCCAATGGACCCTAGAGAGTCTCATAACTAACCTAAAACCATAACAGACACACCTCGTATATGGTTGATTGTATGCATGTGAGATGCTTCTTCAAAATTTTGAACACAGAGCGAGACATGAAGGGGAAGCCAGCATAATCTTCATGACGAGTGTCGCAAGCAAAGATGATCTTGCTCTTGATCACACATGTTTTCAATGCATGGCTCACTTCTGAATGCAGCTTGTCAAGGTCACCTTGTTCCTGAAGGATCATCACCTGTTCCTGTATTTTTTGAGGGACCTCCGATGCATATTGTGCAAAGATTGTTGCCCAGTCTGTGGATGACTGATTCCCTATCTCGTGAATCCCCAACATATTTGCAATACAAATTGGGAAGCATTTGTTGATGGCCTCTCTGATACCATTGCTTATGGCCTCAGGGATGGGCATGGCATCATGCAATGCATCAAAGAGTTGCTCGAGTTTTTCCTGAGCAGCCTCTGCTTTCTTCGATCACAAATTTGATATTAGAATCTTCACCTCCTTCTCGTCTACCTCAACCAAATTGAAGCACATGTGCAATTTGTGCTCCAGACATCCTACCAAATATGTGAGAATCTTGTAGCATATATATGACTGGTTGCATGCATTAGCGACTGCAATGCACTGGGATGATTACTCACCCCACCATAGCTAGCCATCATCATCATGTAGAATTCCGTGAACAACATGAAGTCAGTGTGCCAATAGTGAATGCCGGCAGTGTCGAATTGGGACAACATGTCCCATACATAATCTTGCCTCAACAGTTCTCTCTGCCTGGAGGCATTGCCTTTTGATTGAGGGACCAGTTTGACCTGCCAATAATCCGACCCCTGTGCCTTCATGATTTTGAAAAGTTGAATGAGACCTTCCATCAGGGACTCCATATATACGTGCTTTGTTTCGTTCTGGGCAATATGCAATGCCAAGGATTCATCGATCATACCTGTGTGATATCATTCATTCATCAATATTGCACTGAGCATGATACCATTGTAGACCAACAATGTCTGGTCAGACTGTTTATGTGCGCATATCTGCCCATGCCATGATTTGCGCACACAAGTGGATCATGCCCATAACATATGCACTGATGGACACACCCAACATAATTAATCCACCCATGTTGCCTGAACGCAAATAATCAGATGGTGTGATTTGTGCACATCACATAGTCTGTCTGATGGAAAATGTGGGACTTACTATCATCAAACAGGGAGACGAGCCATGCTCCTTCGTATTCAACCACCCCCTCCAACACATCCTTCTCCTTTTTGGCTCCCTCATTCCATTGTTTCAGTTTGGCTTCATCAACATTGGTGGGGTCTTGTTTTCTGAGTGCACGTTCTTTCACAATATACTTGTTCAACTGTGCATGCTTCTTCTCTAGCCAGATCTCAAGTGCTGCCACTCGATGTTGACCTCCAGCTGCTGGGAGGATCCAATTGGTCGGTGCATCATCTCTCACTTGAAGTACGGGGATGGGGCTCTTGTTAGATATTTCTGTCATGTACATACCACACTTGATTAGGTTCTTGGGAATGATCAGGGGGATCACATGGGCAGGATTGAGTCGATCCACTGTGTTCACTTGGAATGATTCCATGAGAGACATGATCTGAGCTTTGATGAGGAGACAAGGGTTCCATTTTCCAAACTGGAGTCTATCTCGGAATTTTAGTATGTCAAACATTGCATACCCTAGCATTGCCTGCTTGATCTTCTCATTCTTCACGTTCAGCTGTTCAATGGTCTCCTCAAGTTTTGGTGCCTTGGCTGCTGTCTGGTCCATCAGGAATGTATCCTCCACTCGCTTCTGTGATCATCATTCCAGGTCAGCGCATAGTCTGTCGTTAGAAACTACTTCACATGCGCACCTTGCTCCCTTCACCTGCCCTCATCTTAGCCTCAGTTGACTTCCCCTTAGACGACTTAGATCCTTTTGGTGGCATGTCGAGTGGTGGTTGAATCTGAGATGCCTCTCAGGACTTGATCTCATTCTCATTATATGGTGCTGGGACATGTCACATATGTCACATATTTCCATGTCATGTTCAGAACATTCCCATCGCTTCTGTGGTCCTTATCAATATGAAATGTGATTATTGTTTCTGATTGGATTGTCACAGATTGCCTGATCATCCCTCTATGATATCACCATTTGCGTTCATGCAATCAATTCATTTGATATATATAGTTATTGTCTGCCTGTATATCATACATTGCTCAGGGATGTCTTGGACAATCCAATGTGATATGTCATTATTCTTGCAAGTCAAGTGTATCATTGATTTGTGCAGATCTCACATTGTATTCAGGGGTGGTACTGGGATGATATTATCTTCATGTATGTGATTGTCATTACTGAATCAGGATGTATGACATCATATTTGATCTATGTTTCTCACATGCTAATATATAAATTATATTTAGACATCAATTATATATATATATATATAATATTAAATCCATCCATTGTTAGTATGTAGTCATTCTGTGCAAATCATATTACCCACAACTTTGCGCAGATTCACACTAACTTAATGACTCACCATTGGCATATTATGTGTTGGTGAGATTCAAAAAATGTTAGATATATTTGAGCATTCAAGTTTGTTGATCGATATTTTATGTTAAGCATGACCATGTTCCCATCCCATTCATTGTGATACATGGGTGTTTTCGCAATTTATGTGTATTATTTATTTGTGCGGATCTGACATCTTTCCAGACTGTAATACCTGCATATATATAGACATGACAGATGTCACTGATATGGGATGTACAAAAACATTTTGATCTGCACTTTACAAAATATAACATCAATTTGGCTTTAGATACCTCATGATATTGATATATTCAATATATTTTACCCGTAGTCATTCTGCGCATATCATGCAGTTATCATATTTGTGCAAATGGACTAGCAGAGGACAGACACACTAGTTCACCTGTACATAATATATATATAGATGTGATTGCCATCATGGATAAGGGATTTATGACAACATTTTGATTTGCAGTTTACAAAATATAACATAGATCCATCTTTAGACACCACATGCTATTTATACATTCAATATATTTTCACATTTAGTCATTCTGCACAAATCATGCAGCCATCATATTTGTGCAAATGGACCAGCAGAGGACAGATACCCTACTTTCACCCTAGTTTCACCCTAACCATGTTTACAAAAACATATAGAATATCAGGATGCACCTTTTTTACTTTGAACCGTGCAAGGGTATCATATGGACTGCACCTTACTTCAGCCAGTACCTCATCAATGATGCGATTGAGTTTCCATGCTGCACTCCAGTTTGCAGACACCCATCCATTCCATGCCGTGTGGCCCTGTGCATCATTGTCAGTGTAAGATCACCTTGCATATGCCACTTGAGCCACTATGTTGGGTTGGGCCCATAAATTTCAGGCATAAGTCTTGACACTTTCAGCAATGGTGGTTGACCAACTAGACACATTTGGCGTGGGAGTGTCAGGTGCAGCATCAGGGTCGGTGTGCCAGGGAATTCCAATGACCATAGTCAGATGCTGCCAAGTAGAAGATGTCCAAGGCAGACCCTCTGAGTTGCCAAGCAACAGTAAAGCTGCACTGATCGCCACAGAAGGCATCGAAATTAAATGCTGTCAAAGGTTCAATGATTATCCCGACAGTGGGAAGGGGAGATTGTCAAATGAAGATCAGGAAGTTTGCGATGGGATGGGGCTTTATATACCAGTGAAGTCGACCCGACAACCCTCGGCAATCATTGCAATCAACCTAAATGGGGTAGACAACGACAGGAAGACATACACTTGGGTGTCACAGATGCCCGCACATGCACGAGGCACTCTGAGTAGGTAATGGCATTAAGTGATAATAACAATGGCATTACGTTCACGGGCATCCTGGATGCCCTTGCTGCATAGGCATGCTCACCGGGTGAACCTCACTAAGACTTCTTGTAGTGCATTGTGGAACCTGCCCAGGATGCCTCCCAATAACCCACTGGTGGGTTATGCACCCACCTATGCTATGCTATGCTATGCTATGTGCATTTTTTTGGGCATCCTGGATGCCCACGCAGAGTTCATTGGTCGCTAACCTTATCTTGGCCACAGGCCACAGGATGGGCATCATTGTATGAGCATGATCTATTCACATGATTGGAATCAATCAGGAGCTTTCACTGACTCAGCAGTAAGTTGGCACACTGATACCTGCTCAGCATTGTTCAGTGCAATTCAGCTACCTCATGGATTGTTAAATCTGCTGTAGGTGTAATTGTGTACAGCAGCTTGAGTCTCCTCCTCTGAACTCCCAGCTCTCTCCCCTCTGAGCCCTTCCAACAAGCTGAACCCGAAGCCCTCCAGCTTCTGTCCTCTGCTCAGCCTGCTGGAGATCCATCGGCCCATATAGCAGTGCTCTGCTGGGCAGCATTTCATCGGCCCATCCTATTTAGGCAACTCCGGCCTCTGAGAGCATCAGCTGGTGTTGAAAAAGGACCAAATCTGACAGGCAGTCACAAACTAGTGCTATGACAAGTTAATGCATGCAGGGGTCATCAACATGACCAATTATGCACCTGGTAGTCACTGTTGGTGCTAATACTGTTGTATGGACAGCATAATTGGTCATTTCGGAGTTGCAGTGCAGTGGTCAGATTTAAGTCGCCCATATCTCCACCGATTCTTGTGAATCACAGTGATCATGCCCTGCAACCTTGGATATGATGCTTAGGATGTACACTCATTGTCGAGTTTGGTTGTACCCCAAAGCTAGTTAGTTGATTTTCTCACAGGTCAGGGAGCCGAAGTAGGCGAGCCAATGTAGGGCCAACATGGGCTAGCATAGGGCCGATGCTACTAGGAGTGGGGCCGACAGACAGAGCAGGGCCGAAAGGGACCAAAAAACCAAAAGGAGTATGCAAGGGCCAGGATTACCCAATTAGAAAAGTCCAATGATGGGCTGACATAATAGGGACTAGGCCGATGCAATACTCTGCAGGCCGATGGATCTCTGTGGAGCAGGGCGGGGCTGATGGACATCTGCTAGAGGAGCAGGGGGGACAGAAGAGGACATAGGGTTCAGCTCATGCACTGCCCCCTTGTATAAGCTTGGCATATTTCAGAGGCGAGCAAAGTATCAGAATTTAGAGGGAGGCTCGGTGTCAGAGTTGGGCCTTCTCCAAGGCTGAAAGAAATGGCCGAGGGTTGGGATTACCCAATTAGGTAAGTCCAATGATGGGCCGATGGAATAGGGACTAGGCCGACACAATAATCTGCGGGTCGATGAATCTCTGGCTAGCAGAGTGGAGCGGGGCAGGGCTGAAAGGGGCTGACAAATCTCCGACAAGCAGAGCGGAGGGACAGAAGAGGGCATCAAATTCAGCTCATGCACTGCCCCCTTGTACAAGCTTGGCCCTTGTATTTCAGAGGCAAGTGAAGTATCGGGACTTAGTGGGAGACTCGGGGAGGTACTTTAGTCAATATTCATACTGAAGAATACAAGACTTGTACTGTACAGTATTTATAGGCCACAGCAAAGCTGGGGTAGTACTCAGAAATTTTCACAACAGGACCTACTGTATTGCAGCAAGTGTCCTGGATGGCCAACCTCCCAAGTGAGCCCTCAGGATATGAGAAAACCATCAAGAATTAACTGGGTGATGTGCATTAAGACTCATCAAACTTGGTAGTACCAATATTGTTGTGGAAGTTGACCCATGTGGCAGCAGGCATCCTGGATGCCCAACCAATGATGCAAGAGTGCAACTGTAGGAAATATTTTTGCTGTAGGCTTTTTGCCACTGTGGGCATCCAGGATGCCAGAGAACACTGAGAAAATCCACATTAGAGAGCGCTAGTAAGCACAAAATAATGATGTTCACAGCCTCCCCAACACTCACTGTTTGACCTCTGACACCCACTTAGTCATCCCTGACAATCCTGACCCATTGCTGCTGTAGGGAAAGTATCCTCCCTACCAGGATATTTCATTTATTTCATTGTTTTTACTTACTGATTTGTTTTCTTTTATCTTTTCTTGTTTTTTTTACTTAGTGTTTGCACGTGTTGTGGCTTATGTAAGCCTGCGCGAGTACTTCGAGCATACTGTACATACTTAGAAAAAAAATAACAGACGAGTTACCAGAGACGAGAAGCCAGAAATAAGACGAGACAGACTCGGAATTTTAGTTCTCCCTCCCCAGACACTCAGTAGACATTATCTTGGGATTTATTTGGATTTCAGGGCGCGTTTTTCAGTCTTTCTGCTTACTCCTTGACTCCACACCAGGCAATTCAAGCCTCCTGGGTCGAATCCACCACTCTTCCCCCACTAGGAGACTTTGGCCTATATCCCAAGGTCCTTTAAAATCAATCTTTACACTGCCCATGTCTGATACTAAGTGTCCATAACAAGTCCCATAAATACATATTAATAAATGCTGTGTCACATGACTGCAATGCACTGCACTCATATGGGCATCCAGGATGCCCACATGTGCCATGGGTTTTTGATCATGTGACCACATAGTGGGCACTCGTGTGGGCGTCCAGGATGCCCATGTGCAGCATGGGTGACTGGTCATGTGACCACTCTGCTCCATGCCTGTGTGGGCGTCCTGGACGCCTGTGCTGCACACAGGCTAATTAATATAATTATATTAATATATACAATAATATCATACACAGCAATGAGTATACATATGTACTAATGTATTAGGGTACAAGCCGTGTATACTGCACTGCACGTATGGGTGTCCTGGACGCCCATGTGCAGCATGGGTCACTGGTCATGTGACCACACTGCTCTGTGCCCACATGGGCATCCTGGACGCCTGTACCACACATAGGCTAATTAATATTAATACAATGATATTATACATGGCAATGTGTATACATGTGTATTAGAGTACATGGTCTGTATACAGCACTGCATGTATGGGCATCCAAGACGCCTGCATGTGCTGTGCATTGCTGGTCATGTGACCCAATGCCTCACTGCCAGTGGGGGTCCAGGACACCCATGCCACAGTGGTGTCTCAGTCACATGACCAGTGACCCCCAGTGTGTGTGGGCATCCCAGATGCCTGTACTGTATGTTATGATGCCAATACATAAAATATAGAATAGGACCATGAAAAATGTCCCATAAAACCTAAACAAATCCATAATGGAAGCCCCAGTGTCAGAAACAGGAAATGGCTAGGGTTTTTTTCCCTAGGGAACCAGCAAAACAAGTCCCATAACACTACTACCACCTACTCCTACTACACTACCTACTTACACTACTACTACCTACACTACTACCAACAACCCTACTACACTACCTACTCCTACTACACTACCCACACCACACTACTACCACCTACACTACTACCAACAACCCTACTACTCCTACTACACAAACTACTTTTCCTACCTACACTACCCCACACAACTATCAACAACACTACTACTTATCACACTTACAACACTACTACAACAAACACTACTACCAAAATCCTTGTCCAGGGGGGGGTGGGGGTTATCCGGGGGTTACTTCCTCTTATCTCTAAACAACTACTCCTACTACTACTACAACTACTACTACTAAAACTACCAACAACACCACTACTGCTGCTACACCCCACTACCAACACACTACCAACACTACTACACCACACTACTACTACTACTACCAACAACACTGCTGCATGGGGGGGGGGTTCTTCAGGGGGGGTTCTTTGGGGGGGGTTACTTGGGCGTCAACTCGGGGGGTTTCTTCAGGGGGGTCACTCGGCAGTTACTCTCACCATTACTTGCTGTCTCACTGTTGTCTGTTGTCTGTTGTCTGTCTGTCCACTGTGTCTGTGTGTCTGTGTCTGGGGGGGGGGTCAAACTTGCTGCTCTGTCTGTTGCTGGGTGGGTGTCTGTCTCTGTTGTGTCTGTCTTTGTCACTGTGTCTGGGGGGGTCTCTTTCACTCTTTTTTTTTGTCTGGGGGGGGGGTCACTCTGTCTCTACTGTGTCTGTCTGTCCTGTCTCTTTCACTGTGTCTGGCAGGCAGTCTGTGTCTGTCTTTGTGTCTGTGGCCAGTCACTTTCACTCTCTGTCTCTCTGTTTTTTTTTTTTTTGTCTGGGGGGGTCACTATGTCTCTACTGTGTCTGCCTCTGCTGTCTCTGTCTCTGACACTGTGTGTGTAGTGGTGTTACTCTGTCTCTCTCACTGTGTCTGTGTCTGTTTTTTCATCTGTCTGTTGCTGTGTATCAGGCCAGTCACACTCACCCTCTGCATCTCTTTTTTTTGCTTTTTTTTGTCTGCCGGGCGAGTCATGTTCCCCATCTGTGTCTGCTGTCTCTGTGTCTGTGGCCTCACTTTCTGCATTTTTCTTTTTGTTTGTCTGCCCCATGTTCACTGTGTCACTGCTTACTGTGTGTATGTGTGGGGGGGGGTCACACTTGTCACTGCTCTTTTTTTTGCTTGCAGTGGGGGGTCACTTCCATCACTTGCCTGTCTTCACTCTCTCTGTCTCCTCCTTGTCTTGTGTGGTTCCATGCTCACTCTGTTGCTGTGTGGGGGGGTCACTTGTTGCACAATTCATCAATGGTTTGTGCCAGCTAGTTGTTACTTGCTACTTGCTGGTTCTGTGCTACCCTTTTTTTTTTTTTTCTACACTACACTTGGGTTGCTTCTACTGCCACTTATGTAGTCGGTCATCCCATGTCTGACACTGTGTGTGGGGGGGTTACTGTCTCTGTCACTGTGTCTCTGGGGTGTCTGTTTCTCTTTTGTTGTCACTGTCTCTGGGCAGTACTCTCACTCTCTGCCTCTCTTTTCTTTTTGTCTGTTTGTTGCTGTGTCTGGGGGGGGGGTCACACTCACCCTCTGTATCTCTTTTTTTTTTTGCTTTTTTTGGCCTGGGGGGAGGGGGGGGGGTCATGTTCACCATCTGTGTCTGTGGGGTCACTCTCTGACTTTTTTTTTGTTTGGCTAGTGCATGTTCACTGTGTCACTGCTTACTGTGTGTGTGTGGGGGGGGGGGGTCACACTTGTCACTGCTCTTTTTTTTGCTTGCAGTGGGGGGTCACTTGCATGTGTTGCCTTTCTACTCTTTGCCTTGTGTGCTCACTTTATTGCTGTGTGGGGGGGTCACTCATGGCACAATTCTTCGACGGTTTGTGCCAGCTAGTTCTTACTCCCTACTTGCTATTTGCTGGTCCTGCCAGTGTCTGTGTCTGTTTTTTTGTCTCTGTCTCTGCATCGGTCTGTCTTTGTCACTGTGTCTGGGGGGGGTCACACTCACCCACTTCCTCTCTCTCTGTTTTTTTTTGTCTGGGGTGGGGGGGTTGTCACTGTGTCACTGCTGCCTTTGTGTCTGGGGGGGCTTGTCACTTGTCACTCTCAAACTTTATGTCTGGGTGGCCTGTCACTCAAACTCTGTGTCTGTGTGTGGTCTCTGGGGGGATCAAACTTGTGTCTGCCTCTGCTCTCTGTTTTTGTTTTTTTGCATGGGGGGGGTCACTGATGGCACAATCTGTCGATGGTTTGTGCTGACTAGTCACTATTTACTAGTCATTTGCTACCTTTTTTTTTGTTTTTTTCTACACCCCACCACCATCTGCACAACTCGTCAATGGATTGTGCTCACACTGCAAGCATTTCAGAATTTTTCATGCCAAAATATGCTGAAAAAAATGGAAAAAAGAGATACTCTTTTATTTGGGCTGTGTTCACAGAAAAAATGCAAATAAAATATATCCTTTCCTTTGTCTTTTCTGTGGAAAAACATGAATTGATGGTAGTGCTGATTACCTTGTATGCTAATGGGTATTACCATCAATCAATATTTTGTGGAAAGTCATGCAAAGAAAAGAACATATTATTTTTGCCTTTTCACTTTGAAAACAGCTGTCAAAAAAGAGTATCATTTTCTTCAATTTTTTCAGCATGTTTTTTGAAGAAAAATCATGAAATGCTTGCAGTGTCAGCTGTGAGGGGCACTTCCAGTGGCTGTGAGGGGCATGTCCAGTGGCTGTGATGAGCGCATCCAGTGGCTGTGATGAGTGCATCCAGTGGCTGTGAGGGGCATGTCCAGTGGCTGTGAGGGGCACATCCAGTGGCTGTGATGAGCACATCCAGTGGCTGTGAGGGGCACGTCCAGTGGCTGTGATGAGTGTGTCCAGTGGCTGTGATGAGTGCATCCAGTGGCTGTGAGGGGCGTGTCCAGTGGCTGTGAGGGGCATGTCCAGTGGCTGTGATGAGCATGTCCAGTGGCTGTGAGGGGCGCATCCAGTGGCTGTGATGAGCATGTCCAGTGGCTGTGATGAGTGTGTCCAGTGGCTGTGAGGGGCATGTCCAGTGGCTGTGAGGGGCACATCCAGTGGCTGTGATGAGCACATCCAGTGGCTGTGAGGGGCGTGTCCAGTGGCTGTGATGAGTGCATCCAGTGGCTGTGAGGGGCGCATCCAGTGGCTGTGAGGGGCATGTCCAGTGGCTGTGATGAGCGCATCCAGTGGCTGTGATGAGCACGTCCAGTGGCTGTGATGAGTGTGTCCAGTGGCTGTGAGGGGTGCATCCAGTGGCTGTGATGAGCGCATCCAGTGGCTGTGAGGGGCATGTCCAGTGGCTGTGATGAGCATGTCCAGTGGCTGTGAGGGGCATGTCCAGTGGCTGTGATGAGCACATCCAGTGGCTGTGAGGGGCATGTCCATGCCTGAAGGGAGGCACAAATCATCAATGGATTGTGCTGGGGGAGGCCCAGGGGCATGTCCATCTCGAGAGGCGCATCCGGCCACAGAGGGTCTGCGGCCAAGGTAAGATTATTAGGATTGTAGGTTCATAATTTGACGCAAAGGTGTTTCGATTTTGGATGACGTGCATGTCGCCCACGATATATTATTTCCCAGTATATTAAATTATGATGATTGGTTAAATGATGGGAGGGCTGCAATAATGCTGTCTGACCTATGATTGCTAGTCAAAGGCAAACATGATACAATTTCCATTGACAACCTGTGAAAATCATGCCATCAGAATATTTGGAGGGATATTGTGGATGGGATTCAGTACAACCCAGACAGATCATGTCTAATGTAAACATAGAAAGTATTAGGGGCATGTATATATAACTGCGCACATGGAAGATGGAATATTTTGTGGAATGTAGAAATATGGATATGGATATGGATATGTCAATATGAGAGGAGATATTATGTTGACAACAGGAATCGCAGTCGAAAGCTGAGGTGTAGTGATGAATGAGGGTATGCAGGGGAGATACTAGCAAGCACAAAGCATTGTATATGGAAAGGATTAGAGGTGGAGGGGTCAGACATTTGCGATGAAAAAAGGCAAGGGAAGATTTTTCATAAATTTTTGTGATTATGACACATGACAGAGGGATTGTATGGACGATATGATATGTAAAGAAAAAATAACTAAGAGGGTACAGATGAACTGGAGGGTATGCGTTCGCGGGTGGGGATAAGATAAGCGGAAGAAGGCATGTGAGTGCCCTCCATATTGACCGTGATGTCGACATGAATCGAATATCGGCTAAATGGAATGGCAGTAGGAATGGGTGAACCACGGGAACAGGCAGGCATGGTGTGATGAATGGGTTGGATGCCTAAGACGAGGGGAGTGTGTTTTGAGGCAGGTGAGACAAAATAACAAGTGGAGAGCACGTACATTCGATGCATTTGACGTCGATGAGGGAAGAGTGGTTGGACTGGACGAGCTCATTTTCAGCAATTGTGTGTGCAAGACTGAAAGGTTCATAAGCAATGTGTGTTGGCGAGAATGAGGGAGATGAGGGACACAGAACACATACCTAGGGCAAAATGGCAGAAGATCGCTCCTGCAATACAACCATTCTACCTCTGCCCAAACGGTCTAATTACATGGGGCAATGAATGAAAGGAAGACAGCATGAGGAATCACTGCAAGAATTTCACAATTTTTCTTGAGAAAACATGCTGAAAAAATTGAAGAAAGAGATACTCTTTTTTGACACATGTTTTCAAAGAGAAAAGGCAATAATAACACTTCATTTTCTTTGCATGATTTAGTAAAAAACATTGATTGATGCTAATACCCATTAGTGAAGGACCTAATTGGCATTACCATTAATTCATGTTTTTTGGCAGAAATGACAAAGAAAACATTACATTATATTCACCTTTTTTCTTTGAAAACAGCTGAAATAAAAGAGTATTTCTTTTTTCAATTTTTTCAGCATATTTTGGGATGAAAAATTGTGAAATGCTTGCAGTGAATGGTGGGTGACAGACCATTCCCGGATGTAAATCCTGGACGTAGAATGATTTGATGGTTGCAAACCAGTACGACATGAGGATAGGGTCTCCAGTGGAATGAAATTCAAGGCTGCCTTCAGGGTGGATGGCAATGCTGTTTGCAGAGGGGAGGAAATGAGCGTTGGAAAGAATGAAAATGAGAACAAGACATACGAGTCTCCAGCAGAAAAGATCCTAGTTCCAGGCCCGTCGATAGAAGGATGTGGACCATGGGACACTGAGGGTATTTGAGAGTCAAGGAATATTTGTTTATAATTGAATCGACGAACATTCGAACCGAGAATACTGCCTCATCAGAGAGATTGGGGGAGGCCGTTCCATGGGCTGGAGACGATGGGGATGACGTGGAGGGAAGTCGTCGGAGTGGATGGTTGACTTAGGTGGCGACATGGGCATGGGGGATATGTGAGGAATACCTGCAGGGGTACAGACATATGTGCAACATGCATATATGTGAATCTATTGCGACATGACACATACCATCGTCCAATGTCGGAATCCCCAAAATATGGACCCGATGGAAAGCACATAAGGAAACCGCGCAAATGGAAATGACAATGAAATGCATGTCCCACACATATCAAACATGGTTATAGTTCCAGAAAGGGTCCTCGACACACCTCAATACTGTTAATAATGGGTGTGATGATGAAATGCTTATATGACGAGATAGCTCCATATGGCGCAAAATGATGTGTGCGTGAAATGTGTGGTATACTGACAATGCATTCTTCTAAATGTTGACCGAAAGAATGCATACATATCTATAGACTATATGTTCCAAATCGACGTATGAATATATGTGTTACATGAAGGAATGGACTGGTATTGCGCAAAAACACACACACGTGAAATGCGTGATATATAACCCATGCAGGACACGTGCATCACAGTAGGAGCATCCAGGACACCATATTTCATAAACCAAGGAAATATGTACATGGCTTTGATGGATATAAGAAACAGAGACTGTACAGATCTATGGCATATATATTGGGGCCATTCCTTATCAAAGTAAATTTTCATCGACCAGGCCTGGAAGCGCAACGCGTGAGTTGGTGAATTATCTATAATTTGACCTCAAAAAGGTTTTGGAATGTTCCATCATATCCAGCTATCAAATGATGTCATCCATCTTATGAATCAGTGTTTTTCATTAATTATATATTGATGTCGTTGTTAATCATGTTAATAGAGTTGTGTAGGCTGGAGTTACCACCAGCTCAGGCCATCCCATGTAAATCACCTTTCTTGCAAGGTGTCTGTCGCACCATAATAGCCGGATGGGAAGCAGTGTCCATCTGAAAGTTATTCCATTTCAGGAATGCACACACAGAAATGCCACTCATCAATGTATGACATGTGATGGCAGTGGTGGCAGCAATGCATGCAGGGCAAGGAGATCTCTGTCACACATCTTCGTGTTTTGCAGTCGAGCCAGGCTGTATATTTGGATTTCGATCGTGTTTTCCCATGTGTGATGTTTTCTCATCCTCAGCGATGGTACATGCGAGACTGAAGCATTGATGCATGAGGGGGGTTATTTGTGCAAATGAAAGATGGACGATTTTGTGCAAGATGCAAGATGGGTCATTATGGATGGAAGAGATACAGAATACCAATATAGCAATGAGAGGGATGTGACGTTGGTGGCAGATCGAGCATGTTCAATATGGAAAAGAGATAGGGGAGAGAGATTAGGTACATACGATAATGTGAAAACAACCAACGATTTAAGTGATGTGATGGGGAGGGATGGAGATTTATCATTGTGCTGCATGGTTTGAGTGGTAAGCACAAAGTGAAGATGACTAACTAAGATCGACGAGCAGAACAGGAGGATCTTATATTCTCCAAGGTAGAGAGGAGGTGAGCAGATGAAGCAACCTGACACCCATTCCTGTCAGTCCTGAGGTTGACGTGCATGGAGTATCGGCTGAAGGGGATGACCATAGGAAGCAGCGAAGAATGAGAATGGGCAGGCATGGTATGATGAACCGGTTGAACACCTATTACAAGTGGCAGGGGTGTGATGGAGTGAGTCTGAAAAAAAAGAACAAGGAGGGGGGAGCATACTGTCGATGCATCCAATGTTGATTAGAGAGGTGTGGTCGGAGTGGATGAGCTCGTTCTCAGCGATGGTATCTGCGGGACTGAAGTGTTGATGAGCATGGGGGAATAGAGGGGAGAAGGAAGAGAAACAAACGCACTCAGGCATACATGTCAATAAATCGCAGCGGCAATACAACCATTCGACCTTAACCCATATGGTCTAGTAGAAAAGGGGTTACAAGCATGATGAGGGGAGAGAGGGGAGGACACACGGATCCTAGACATTGACTGGGTGCATGAAATGACCACTGGATGGTGGCAAACCATAGGGACATGAGGACAGGGTTACCATCAGCATTGAATTTCATCCCACTGTCAGGATAGACAGAGACGCTAATAATGGTGATGAGCAAGATGAGCATAGGGGCAGGGAGGATGATGAGAAGACATACAAGTCACCAGCAGATAAATAGAATGATCCATCTCCACCTATGGGAGGATGTCTATCGACGGTCAATGGAATGGAGTGGAAATAAACAGAGATTGGCTGAGGAAGGTACATACGTGTGCACTCGTAGAACTCTGTCATGGAAGTGAGGGGAGGGGGAACCCCCATTCCTTGGTGAGGGGAAGCGCTATGATTTGACAACTGGGGAGACAACGAGGCCATTGCAGGGGGGGAGTCAGACAGAAGACTCGACATGCTATATATGTGTGTGAAGCTATCACGATGTAACACGTATCGTGACCCAATATATTAACATTGATACCTGATATTACAAATAGACAATGTGCAAATGGAGTTGTCGATGAAATGTGCAGTCGTACCCACTGTCTGATTGTCTTGATGATAGTAGAATGGGTTCTCTCACATGAAATACAATGAATGCACAAATGACGGGATGTTTATATTGCACAAAATGCCATATACGAAACATGCGAGATATGGGATTCACTTGTTTGAATCATTGCCATGGTTTTATTTCACATGCAAGTATTTTGAAGGATGCAGCAGGAATTGTGATTCAAGGGACGTACATGGAGTTAGCTGCATGTGAAGACAGGAAGGACACGACAATGATACACAATTTCAGGCAAACTACGTGATAAGACCAGCACTACCGTCAGACTCAGCTGAAGATCCACCAGAGTTGATGACTTCGAGCTCTGTGGGAGACCCTTGTCTAGAACGTTTTTGGATCTGGTGTAGGAAAAGAAGAATTGAGACTGGGGGGGAGAGTGCTGATGTCTGAAGGGGGAGAACTTCCAGAGGGGCTTCTATAGCCTGGTGAGAGAAGCTGTCTGAGAACGTCTGAAGCTGTCTGGGGCTGTCTGAACACTGAAGAAGGCCACACGCAACCTTCTCAAACTCGAAACTCGAAACTCTTGCTCGTAACTCATTACTTCGATTTAGAAGAAAAGTAAGTACAGGCTAGGTAATAAAAATTGCTGACTAAGCAATAAAACCTCGCACTAAGGTAATAAACATAAAATAAAAAAAACTGGAAAGCAAGAATATGAGAAACAAAGAATAAAAATAAAATCCCTTGGTGGGGAAAACCCATTCCCTACATCGAGCACAGTCCTGTATACAGAAATATATTATCTGCTTGATTGGTAAGTCCTTGCAGTGATCTATGCCAGAGAGCACTCTGATAACACATCTCACTCACTGATAAGGCTCTTCCCCCCTCATACTTCGCATTTTTGGCCTTTTTGTGTGCTTCCTTCACCAGCTGGTAAGCCAATACACCTTCATACAATGCTCTGGAGTGTACTGATCTATTTTCTGGCCATCTTGGGTCACCTTGACTCATTTTTCCTGCATGTTTTCAGTTTTTGGTTCGCATTTTTGCTCTTTTGGGCCCCTTTCTTGCACATATCTTTGTCCAGGGTGCCTCAGTGAGTCCTCCCCTCCCCATCACTGGCTGTTCTCATTCTTTCATGCCTCACTTTCCCCTCTTTTGGGTGCTTTTTTTGCATTTTGGACATTTTGGCTTGCATTCTTGGACATGGCAATTGTCCTGGGTGTCTTGGTAAGTCTTTCCTTGCCCATCATTGACTGCTATCGCTCATTTCTATCTACATTGTTTCATTGCTGTTTGGCCTGTTTGGGGCATATTTTGTACTTTGTACTGGGTGCCTTGGATTGCTAGATTTTGGCACATATCTGTTTATACATAGACCTCCTGTGTGAGTCAATGTCTCCCCATCTACTGTTGAATATTGATCACTCTCAAATCTGATGCAGGGGGCTATCTTTGTTACCAGGACTATTGGTGACACCCTCTGTGTGTCCTTTGAAGGGACTTTGTATATCCTTTGGTGGGACTCTGTGTGTCCTTTGGTGGGACTTAATTTGTGATCCTTTGGTGGGACCTTTGCCACAGGAGCAGGAGTGATCACTGTTGACCAAGGAAGGTCCCTTCTGCCATGTAAGTTGCTCACTGATAAGGCTATATACCACCCACACTACTGATCTCATCTAGCCATAATCTGCCCACCTTAACCCATTCAAACTTTTTGGGGCCTTTTTCTGTGCCTTTCTTTGAGATATCTTTGTCCTGCTTTGCCTTGGTGAGTCTCCCCCTTCCCATCACTGATTAATCTCACTCATTATGCCATTTATCATGTTGTCCCCATTCTGTGGGGTGCTTTTATTTTGGCATCTATTAATACTCTCTTTCTGGCATTCCACAAGGTGCCCTCCATCCAACACCCTTCAACAATGTAGGTCTTCTGATTTCTAGGAACCCTGCAGTAGTATGTACATATCTCTGATGATGCTTGCATTGCATATTATGGCTGTCAGGTCCACCCCCCCTACACCACACCATGTCCACAATGCTGCTCACCAGGCTGAGCATGATCAACCACATCCTCCTCCTTTCATTGTAAGTGGTGTCCATGTATGACACATACATATAAGTGAGATTCATTATACATGTCAGATCCATCCTCCTGTGCCTGTTCAACAACAACCTGGTATCCCAGATCATGGTGTCCAACTCATGCATCACCTCCCTCAAATACTGCCCTTCCCTCCCCAATATCAACAACCACCTGCTCTCCCTCCTGCACCACCTCAACACTTTGCTCAGCATGTTGACTACACTGCTCAATTGTTGCAGAGGTTTAATAGTGACCATCAGAGGCATCATCAGCAGAGGCATAACCAAAGAACCAGCAATCCTCCTGCACCTGCACCTGCACCTGCACCTCTTCAACCTGGCCCTTCTCATGCCCCCCCTCCCCCAAATTACCAAACATACCAGCAGGTCACCAACTTCCAACATGAGGCTGATCAGCAAAGACATCAGCAAGCTCAACAGATGCATGCTCAATATGTTCAGGCCATGCAAGTCCAGCAGCAGCAAGAGTGGCAACAACTTCAGTCTATCAGAGTGCAACAACAGGTTCAGCAGGAGCTGGAATGGCAGCACCTTCAATCCATTAGAGTACAGCAGCAGGAATGGCAGAGGAGAGAATGGCAACACCTGCAATTCATCAGGCTTCAACAACAACAGCAGCAGCAGCAGCAGGAGTGGCAACATCCTCATTCCACCAGGGTGCACCAGCAACAACAGCAAGGGAACCTTCAGCTGCAACAGCAGCAGCATCTACAAAGGGAGGTATTAGAACAACATCACCATTGGGTGGTGCAGCAACAGGCATTACATCTGCAGTTAGAGGAGAGACAGAATCAAGAGGACATGGAAATGGAGCAGGTCAGGCAAATGTCTCAGAGGTTTCTCTCAGAAGCCCTCAGTGAACATAGCCATCATTCAGCAGAGCAGTATGAGCAGGATCAAGAGAGACAAGCAGCTAGAAATCATTCTGATGATCTCCCTCCTTCCAACTCTTCCAGCCCTGGTCCTCCATCACCACCTCCCTCTCCCTCTCCCCCACCTCCTCCCCCCTCTCTCCAGGCTCCCCCTCTCCACCTCCACTCCCACCACTACATCATATACCTCCAGGTGGAAGGCCATATACTGAGCCTGTGCAGCCCCACTACCTTGGGCACATGAACATCCAATGCCCCAATTGCCATGCCTTGCATTTTCTCTCAGAGAAGCTGTCTAACTCCACTGCCCTGCACCCATGCTTTGGCATATGTTGTCTTCAAGGCCAGGTGGTCCTCCCTCCAATCCAGTAATGGCCACAAGTTCTCCAGAACCTATTTGATGACCCTCAAGACCATAGGGAGTTTAAGAAAAATGTCTGCCAGTACAATAATGCTTTGGCTTTTACTTCATTGGGAGTGGAAGTTGATAGGGAGACTGTACAAGGAGCTGGGCCTGCTTCTTTTCATATCCATGGCACTCTACACCATGTCATGGGAGCCCTCATGCCACCTCAGGGTCTGCAACCTTCCTATGCCCAGCTCTATATCTATGACCCACAAGAGGCAACAGACAGACATTTGCAGAGAAATCCTGACCTCCAAGGAGATATCTTGCTGGACTTGCACAACACCCTCAGGGAACACCATCCTTATGCTCCCATTTACCACCAGGCCTATGAGATCATGAGAGCCAAGCCTCCTGAGGAGCATACTGATATTTGCATGCATCTTCACTTGCAGCAGGGGGCTGATGGCAGGAGGTACAATCTCCCAACTGTGGATGAGATTGCTGCCATTGTGCCTGGTGATGGTTCTGAGAATGTGAGGGCAGATAGGGACATCATATTATGTCTCCAGGGTGGTGGTCTATGTCGCATCAGCAACCTCCATCCCTCTTACCTTCCACTCCACTATGTGCTGTTGTTCCCTGATGGACAGGAAGGGTGGCACCTTGATATTCCTTTGCAGGCAGCTGGTGGTCATCAAAACTGCTCCAAGAAGGTCACTCAGATGTTGTGGTATGCATATCACTTGCACATTCATCCTCCTTGGGTGGAGCCAACCAATCTGTTTAAGGGTGGCAGACTCTTTCAGCAGTTGATCTGTGATGGGTGGGCTTCAATTGACCAGTGCAACCTCACCTGGGTGGCCAACAATCAGACCAGACTCAGAGCTGAGTTGTACAAGGGGTTGCAGGATCATCTGGCTCAAGATGCTGACCAAGACCTGGGTGGTGTTGGTCGTGTCATCCTCCCCTCTACTCATAAAGGAGGTCCTCGCTACATGAACCAGCTCCTTCAAGACTCCCTTGCCATCTGCAGGGAGTACAGAAAGCCTGACCTGTTTCTGACCATGACTGCCAATGGGAGTTGGCCAGAGATAACTGAGAATCTCTTCCCAGGTATGTGATCATTCTCTTGAGGATATAATTACATATCAGCTCACCATCATCTCCTAGGCCAGTCAACAGTGGATAGGCCTGATCTGGTCACCCATGTATTTCATGCCAAGCAACAGGCTCTGCTGAAGATGGTCAGGGATGGTTATTTTGGAGAGGTGGCTGGGTTTGTTTATACCATTGAGTATCAGAAGTGTGGTCTCCCCCACATGCATCTGTTGGTCTTCTTGGAGGAGCACCACAAGATTCATACTGTGCAGCAGGTGGATGCCATCATCTCAGCACAGATTCCTGACTCCACTCTCCACCCCCAACTTCATGAGTGTGTGTCCAAGTACATGCTCCATGGTCCATGTTCTCCTCAGAGGGGTATAGAGAACAATGCCTGCAAGAAGTGCTTCCCCAAGGCCTTTGCTCCTCAGACTGTCATCAAGGAGGATGGCTATCCTGACTATGCTTGCCCTGACAATAGAGAACAATGCCTGCAAGAAGCGCTTCCCCAAGGCCTTTGCTCCTCAGACTGTCATCAAGGAGGATGGCTATCCTGACTATGCTCACCCTGACAATGGCAGGACTGTGCAGAAGTATCAGAACATCTTTGATAACAGTGCAGTGGTACCCCATCCAAGGGAGCTTTTGGTGAAGTTTGACTGCCACATCAACCTGGAGGTCTGTGGGTCCATCAAGGCAGTCAAGTATGTCCACAAATACATTTACAAGGGACCAGATAGGGCCACTGTGCAGCAGGAGGGGCATGATGAAATTTGTTCTTATCTGGATGCAAGATACATCTCTTCCACCCAGGCATGTCATAACATCTTTGAGTTTTCCCATGCACATGGAGTGGCCAGCTGTTTATCGCCTTCCAGTTCATCTTCCTGGGGAACAGACTGTGGTATTTGATGCTGAGGATGACATCCAGAATGTGGTGGAGAATCCAAAGAATACCCAACTTATGGGCTGGTTTGAAGCCAACAGAGACCCTGTGCTCATTGCTGCTGGGGCTAATGATTGTCTCTACCAGGACTTCCCCAAGAAATTTGTGTGGGAGAAAAAGAGGGCTGTCTGGAAAGTGCACCAGAGGTACAAGGCCATTGGTCACATGTACTCTGTATATCCTTCAGCTGGAGAAAAGTTCTACTTGCATCTGCTGCTCACTCAGGTCAAGGGTAAGTCAGCTTCCATGTCATACCATCTCAGAACTCACACCTCTCACAGGGGCAACATCCTTTGAACACCTTAGGACTGTGGATGGTCACCTTCATGGTTCCTTCAAAGATGCCTGTAGGGCACTTGGTCTGTTGCAGGATGATAGAGAGTGGTTGTTGTGTCTGCAGGATGCTGCTCACTTCAAGATGGGATTCCAATTGCATCAGCTGTTTGTGATCATTCTGGTGCATGGTGCTCCTCTTGACCCCAACCATCTGTGGGAGGCTTCCAGGGATCACCTGTGTGATGACCTACATCATCATCTCAGACATCACCTCCACATCCCTGAGCCAACCCAAGATCAGATCTATGATTATGGCCTTTACCTGATTGCTCAAGCTCTTTGCAGGCATGGAAGAAGCCTACAGGACTACCCAGAGATGCCTGGACCTCAGATGGACTGGGGTGGTTGTGAAGGAAATCAGCTGATCAATGAACAGCTGGCACTGAATGTCCCAGAGCTACAGGACTTTGTGCAGAGGGGTCATGACACTCTCAATGTGGAGCAGAGGCATCTATATGAGGCAGTGCTGAACAGTGTCATGGGGGGACATGGGACCATGTTCTTCCTTCAGAGTGGTGGTGGTTGTGGCAAGACCTATGTGTCCAACCTGATTGCTGCTGCTGTGAGGTCAAGGGACAGGATTGTTCTCTGTGTTGCTTCTACAGGCATTGCTTCCCTTCTCCTCCCTGGTGGTCGTACAGCACATTCTTGCTTCAGGATCCCTATCCCCTGTTATGAACAGAGTGTCTGCAACATCAAGCAGGATGACTTGAATCATGAACTGATTCAGAGGACCTCCCTGATCATCTGGGATGAGGCTGCCTCTCAACATTGTCATGTGGTGGAATGTGTGGATAGGACTCTGAGAGACTTGATGGACAGGGATAGGCCATTTGGAGGGATCACTACACTACTTGGAGGGGACTTCAGGCAGACCCTGCCTGTGATCCAGCATGGTTAAAGAGAGCAGATTGTACCTGCTGCACTGACCCATTCCAACCTCTGGGCCCAGATGACTGTGCATTATCTGAACCAGAACATGCGTCTTGGACAGGATCCTGAATGTGATGAGTGGGCTCATCAACTGCTGCAGATAGGCACCACTGATGGAGAACTGGAGCTGCCTCAGCACATGCACTGTGGTGATGACATGGCCTCCTGGTGAATGCCATCTACTCTGAGCTCCTTGGCCTCCAACCAAACCAACAACTTCCTGATGGCTATTTCCTGGATCGTACCATCCTCACCTGTAGGAATGCCCAGGTTCATGAGATCAACTCAACCATTCTGGAGAGAGTGCATCCTCAGGAGAAGGTGACCTATACCAGTGCAGACTCTGTCACTGACCAGGAGTAGGACTACATCCAGCCAGAGGTCCTGCACACTCTGTCCCCCTCTGGATTTCCCCTACACAAACTGGAGCTGAAGAAGGGAGCACCTCTGATGTTGTTGAGGAACTTGGATCCCATGCATGGTCTGTACAATGGTACCAGACTGAGACTGATGAGATGCACACCCAGAGTATTGGAGTGTCATGTGTTGAAAGAGAATGGAGTTAGAGAAGTGGTGCTGATCCCCAGAATTGCCCTTGATTCTGGACTTGATGATTCCCCTGTGCCTTTTCATAGAAGACAGTTCCCTGTGCACCTGGCCTATGCAATGACCATCAACAAGTCACAAGGACAGTCAGTGAAGAATGTTGGGATTGACTTGCATTCTCCTGTGTTCTCTCATGGACAGCTCTATGTTGCACTCTCACATTGTACCCATCCCAGGAGGATCAAAGTTTTGTTTAAAGAGGGTCAGGAGGATACCAAGACAACCAATGTAGTTTGGCCTGAGGTATTTAGACATTTGCACATTTGATTTGTAATTGTATTTAGCACAATATGAATTACCAATACATATACATACACCATGCCCCACCTTTAGTGGGTAGGGATGAAACCTGTCTCTTGAAGCTGGGATGCAGCATGTCCTGGCAACTAGGATGCAGCATGTCCCAGCAACTAGGATGCAGCATGTCCCGGCAGGCTGCGAAGCAGCCGCGAGCCAAAGGGCTCGTCTTACATATTAACGGGCTTCGCCCGTGGGAACCGCCTAGGCGCGCGCCTCCACTCGGTCCCTTGCCTTTATGGGTCGTCGCAACTCGGGTATGGCCACGAGAATTGCCTTTTTGACACGGTAAAAAACCATGTGGTTTTCGATCTCAGTCCAGGCCACTGAACCTTACTAATCTTTGGCAATAGGGCCATGTTCGTGGGAAATAGGGAGATGGACATCTTTTGATATCGATCAAGCTGCGAGTCGTCGTGAGTACCACTCTGGCGACGGGCTTCACACTGATCTTCCACTTGCCTTAAGCAGGCTGTACCGTGAAGGATAAAGAATCATAGCATACTTCCGCATGGCTCCTGGTCGTCGTATCAAAAAGTGGTTCGAGTCGCTCTCGCCAGCAAGTGGCAGGGATTCTCATCGCATCAGCCAACGCGACGCAAGTGATTTAGTTCCTGTTGCAACAGAAGCTACGGGTGCAGGTATGATTCTTTCTAGCCTCCGATGGATGAGCTCTTGATGTGGGGATACAGCACCTAGCAATCTGTCTGGCGATGCAGCGAGTCCGGTTCCAGCTCAGGTCGAAGCCAACCCCCAAGGTAAGTACTGTCGCATTTTGTAATTCCATGCTGTATGACGTCGAGTCACAGCAACAACGTCTTCCGGATCCGCTTATCGCCTCGATTCTAAGATGGCGAATGAATACCTGAAGAAGATAAAGCGCTTCCGGATTTTGGTCATGGGAAGAGCGAATGCGGGTAAAACCACCATCTTGCAAAGGGTCTGCAACTCTACGGATGAGCCAGCGATTTTTGACGGGAAGGGAAACAAGGTATGGACCTGTAGAGTCACTGATAGCCGTCTGACGACTTTTAGATCGAGAGAGACATCGTGCAGGGCACTTCGAAAGTACGCTTCTATGTTTGTGATGCCTGGAAATTCGTGTTGAAGCCGAGTGCATCCAGCGTGGTTATCATGATATCCAGCATGAGCTTGTGTTTCGGAGCAACCCAGGCTTCGTATTCCACGACTCCTGCGGGTTTGAAGCGGGCTCCGCACAGGAGTTCGACCAGATGAGGAACTTCGTGACTGAACGTGCTGTCACTACAAGAGTGAACGAGCGCATCCATGCTATCTGGTAAGGATTACATCGTGAGTGAATGCAGGCTAAAGCAACGGATTAATCTAGGTTTTGCATCCCCGTGACCGACAGCCACAGGACAGTAACTGCTGCGGAGCAGAAATTCTTCAATGAGTGTGATACCCGACATGGTGAATGCTATTGCTTAGAGATGGTTGTCATGTATAACCGATGGCCTGCTTAGTTCCAGTGATAGTGTTGGTGACGAAGGGTGATGCCATGAATGTTGAGGCAATTCAAGAGCTTGAAGATGAAGGCGTCGAAATAAAGGAAGTGCCAGAAATAGTGGTGGCAAAGAAGGAAGGAGAATTGAGGGACAAGTGCCTTGGACATGTAAAGCATGAGCTTGATAAGCGCAAGTTTCCACCCAAGGGATATGTATCACTTCAGAGTGGGTATTTCCTCACTTGAAGAAAACATTACTAAGAGCTACTGATTGTCAGGGATGCATCAAGAGGATGCGGATTGCACTTCTTTGATGGAGTGCACAGCAAATGTGCTGAATGAGGAGGGTTTACAAAGGTTGCTTATATCAACACAGCAGTCAAGTATTGGGATATGTGTCAAGTATGCTGTGCACAAGTAAGTGAGCAACTGCATGGTGGAACAGATACTGATGTCCTAAAGGACATTGAGGCAATACATGAAGTTGGGCTTTAAGGAGACGCCTCAGGTGGATGTGAAAAACTTGAAGGGAATTTGTTGAGCTGGTTTCCAAATTGTCAGGTGAATAACTAAATACTACTGCAATATGGGGCCAATATTTTATATCAACAGGGTGTGAGTAGTTTTATGCCATATTGCTTCTGTTGACTGGGCTCACCTGCCATCTGCATGGTGGTGATGACAGTATGTGAGTGATTTGATGGCATGTTTAGAGCTGGATCTGTGCTGAATGCCCTCACCTGCACTCTTCATGTTGGTGGTGGTCATGACAGGAAGTGAGTGATTTGATGGCATGTTTAGAGCTGGATCTGTGCTGAATGCCCTCACCTGCACTCTTCATGTTGGTGGTGGTCATGACAGGGAGTGAGTGATTTGATGGCATGTTTAGAGCTGGATCTGTGCTGAATGCCCTCACCTGCACTCTTCATGTTGGTGGTGGTCATGACAGTATGTGAGTGATTTGATGGCATGTTTAGAGCTGGATCTGTGCTGAATGCCCTCACCTGCACTCTTCATGTTGGTGGTGGTCATGACAGGCAGTGAGTGATTTGATGGCATGTTTAGAGCTGGATCTGTGCTGAATGCCCTCACCTGCACTCTTCATGTTGGTGGTGGTCATGACAGCGAGTGAGTGATTTGATGGCATGTTTAGAGCCTGGATCTGTGCTGAATGCCCTCACCTGCACTCTTCATGTTGGTGGTGGTCATGACAGTATGTGAGTGATTTGATGGCATGTTTAGAGCTGGATCTGTGCTGAATGCCCTCACCTGCACTCTTCATGTTGGTGGTGGTCATGACAGGAGTGAGTGATTTGATGGCATGTTTAGAGCTGGATCTGTGCTGAATGCCCTCACCTGCACTCTTCATGTTGGTGGTGGTCATGACAGGCAGTGAGTGATTTGATGGCATGTTTAGAGCTGGATCTGTGCTGAATGCCCTCACCTGCACTCTTCATGTTGGTGGTGGTCATGACAGGCAGTGAGTGATTTGATGGCATGTTTAGAGCTGGATCTGTGCTGAATGCCCTCACCTGCACTCTTCATGTTGGTGGTGGTCATGACAGGCAGTGAGTGATTTGATGGCATGTTTAGAGCTGGATCTGTGCTGAATGCCCTCACCTGCACTCTTCATGTTGGTGGTGGTCATGACAGTATGTGAGTGATTTGATGGCATGTTTAGAGCTGGATCTGTGCTGAATGCCCTCACCTGCACTCTTCATGTTGGTGGTGGTCATGACAGCGAGTGAGTGATTTGATGGCATGTTTAGAGCTGGATCTGTGCTGAATGCCCTCACCTGCACTCTTCATGTTGGTGGTGTGGTCATGACAGGCAGTGAGTGATTTGATGGCATGTTTAGAGCTGGAATCTGTGCTGAATGCCCTCACC